>JAOUQT010279500.1:0-16906 GCA_025769995.1 Xyliphius kryptos | reverse complement strand
ATGAGAATACATAATGCATACCAGGTATTTACATAACTGTAGCAAAATTACAGTTATGAAGTAGCCACCAAAATTATCTTTTGGTTTGGGGTCACCGCAACATGAGGAACTGTATTGTGGGGTCACGGCATTAGAAAGGTTGAGAACTACTGCAATAGAGAATCAATAATCGACTGGTCCTTCTATATGGTAAATGTAGAGCATAGATAATAGAACAAGAAGGTGGTGTGTCCTAAATTTTGACTGGTACTGTGTTTGTTGGAAAACCCAATAAACCCAATTTTTTAACTGTATTGTTGATGGTATTCATTTTAGTACAGTGGAGAAAATAAGTATTTGTACCCCACTGATTTTGAAAGTTTGTAGTCTGAAAAATAATTGAACAGTCTATGATTTTTGTGTTAGCTTCAAGAACAGAATATCAAAAAGAAAATGAAACAATATTTAAATAAAACATTTCATTGAGGGAAGTAAGTACATGATTCTCATTTCATGTAATTTTCTCAGTTTTTCTTTTGATATTCTGTGTCACTGTTTATATAAAGCTGGCATAAAATTAAGAGATGTTTCATAACTATTTTTTAATATTTAAACTTTTAAAGTCAGTGGGGGATCAAATACTTATTTTCTCCACTGTAAATACATTTTATTCTCCCCGTTTCTTTTCTTGCACTTGGTTTCTGTCTCTGCAGTTTTGAGTGTCACAATGGAATCTTTCCATTTGGGGGGAGGGGGGGCTGTCCTAACAGGCCAGATTAGGAGCACTGTTTCATGTTTCTTTTGTTTTTTTCTCTCCTTTGCTGTGGACAGAGGAAAAATAAGGAATATGTGAGTCATCTTATTAGATTAGTTCGTACCTCTTTCTTTGCCAGTATTTTCCCCCCTGTCTGCTTACATTTTTAAACAGTGTATTTATTTGAAAAATGCTAATGCCAAATACCCAAACTGAACTCAATGCTATCATATATGATCAGATTTTTCAAATCGTTTTATCGAGTTTGTTTGTTGGATGTAGTTTGTAAAGCTATGTTTTAAAATGTTGGTGCCGACTTGGTGAACAAAGCATACTCTCACACTAAGCTCCAAAATAACACGTTTGTGTTAATGGTTTAACTTTTTAAAAACTTTTGGTGAATGAAATGTCAACATGAAATAGAGAGTTTAATAACTATCTGTGGCATGGAGGTAGAAGAATCAACGATATTTTGGGGTTGACAATGCTGAATGTTTTCCTAGTGTTTGGTGCAGCCTATATGAATTGGAGTGAGACATACAGGGTGGAGAGAGTTGGCAGTGAACATACTTAAACATGTATTAAAACTTTGTTCATTCTTTCAATAACTTCCGCTTAATCCTCTACAATGGTCGTGGGGGGCTGGCAATTACATTTGATCATAAAGCGAGAAGTTCTGGTCTTTAACCCTGACTGGTTGCCATTTGTCCATTCGTGACATTATTGACAATAATGCGCATCTGGGTGAGCCAGTTCCTGATGAGTTTTCCGGCTGTAGTTGTATAATATGGCCACTTGATGGCATTTTTAGCACCTTGGAGAAACCAGAATGTTGATCATGTCTCGAAGCCCCTTTTATAAACGATTTTGTTTTATGAACTAAACCTTTGTTTTTTATTATAGTGTATGTGTTAGCGTTTTATAAAGTCCGTAGGGGACTCAAGGTTGTGTATTATTGTGAATTAATTACAGACAAGCAATGTAACTGTACTATGCTTCATGTCATGACCAACACCTCTTTCCCGTGATTTGTTCACAATATGCACAACATGCACACTCTCTCACACCTTTATTGCTTTTATTACCACACCTTCCTGATGTTTCAGTATTTGTCAGTGTGCTGCCTGTATGAGCTGAGAAATATAAGCTGGAAAAAGTTCGCAATGTGATTGCAGCTACACATTTTAAATGCAGTTTGCTAATATAGGAATACAGAGGTTTTTTTTGTATAAAAAAATGAGGACGAACAAAACCATGATGCTAAAATTAAGTTTGATTGTAGTAATTGAATTTATTAGTATCAGCCAACACCACGAGTAAAGTGCAGCAACTGACCACTGGTATAAAATGATGCATTATTATATGACCATCTTAACCATCACAGCTATAGGGGTTACTTCAAACAGTATAGACCTTGTCCATCAAACCCAGGACAGTCTTGCTGTAAGGTGAGAACGTAACCCATTGCGCCACAAGCCAGCATTTGCTTTAATAAATATTTAAATGGTAATATTGGTAATGGGGTGAAAATGGGACCTAGGCTTTTATATGTCCTGTCTGTACACACAAGTAAGTTCAAGTAATTTATTTATATAGTGCTTTTTACAACAGTGCATTGTCACAAAGTAACTTTACTTTAGTTTTATGAGCCTGAACCCCTAATGAGCAAGCCAGTGTCAGTGGCAAGACAAAAAAAAAAAACCTTTCGACTATGTTGTTTTTTTTAGGAAGAAATTTTAGAAGGACCAAGGCTCACTGGGGGGACTCCTACTCCTTGAACGGCCGGGTAGCAGCAACAGTGTTGGACAGTGTCCATGTTCAACATTTGGAAAAACTAGAAGTCCATGAAGGACTGCAACAGGTAAACATTGGGACAGGAGATAACAAAATGTTATTAACTTTGTTGTATTGACTTTGTAGTTTTTGTAATGCAACAGCTGAATCACACGGAACAGGGATTTAAGCTCTTATTACAAAGTAAACCCCAAACCGCGAGTCCGTACAGCACAGCAAGTTCAGTTGTTATTTTTGGGTTAAATACCTCGTTTGTGGTAAACAAAAATGTCTCTGATGCCAATCACTGCTGTTACCACTTTAATTATGAGTCTGTGGCTGAGAACATCCATGTTCTGCATGCAGCTCGGTTTAGCAATCAGGGGTTTGAACTTAGTCCTAGATATTTGAAAACTTGCCTTAAACTCTGGCTGTCTCACACGTTCATGTTTATTTGTCATGCATGTGTGCACTGCAATCCTGTTGTTGTATTTAAGGTGATAACCTTTTCGAGGTTTAACATAAAGCTCAGAGGTGCCTGTCATTTTTAGACCCATGTCAGTGTGAAAACAGGTGTTACAGGATTGAAGGATTCATTTCCCTCAGGGTTCAGCGTCACCTTTAGCAAATGTACTCATCGCCACAACACACTTACATAAGAGCTAACCATCACTACTATTCTTACCTGTCTCTAGAAATAGTATTTAAAAAAAAACATGAGTAAGAAAAAACAAGCACTGACAAGTTACAAACAGTAACACACTATATGAATGATCTGCAGATCATTGGATTATATCTGTCTGTCTGTATATATACACTGCTCAAGAAAATGAAGGGAACAGTAAAATAACACCTCCTAGATCTCAATGAATAAAATATTTCTGTTGAAAATCTTTATTAAGTAGATAGTGGAATGCGTTTAAAACAAAATAACAGAAATGATCAAAATGTAAATTAAAATGATTATCCCATGGAGGTCTGGATTTACAATCATACTTAAAATCAAATGACAGGCTGATCCAACTTCAGTGGAAATTCCTCAAGACAAGTTCAAAGGAGGCTCAGTAATGTGTGTGTCCTCCATGTGCCTGTATGTCCTCCCTACAACGTCTGGGGATGCTCCTGATGAGGCGGCGGGTGTTCTCCCCTACGGCCCCCTTCATGTCTCCTGGTGTACTGGCCTATCTGCTCCATGCTCTGGACACTGTGCTGACAAACACAGCAAACCATCTTGCTGGCACAGCTGGCATTGGTGTGCCATCCTGATTAAGCTGCACTACCTGAACATCTTGTGTGGTTGTAGACACAGTCTTATGCTTGAAAGCCAGAAAGGATGAGAACAGAGAAAAGGTGTGCGGTCAGCACCTGCAGAAGCACTCCTTTATAGGCGGGGGGGGGGTTGCTAAGTGCCTCTCATTTTTACCTGTTGTCAACAGCAAGTGAAATGAACAGCAACACTGAAATCAGTGTTGCTTCCTAAGTGGACAGGGTGATTTCACATAAACATGGTTGACTTGGAGTTACATTGTGTTGTTTAAGTGTTCCCTTTTTTTTTTTTTGAGCAGTGTATATACACTAACTGTCTTACTCGTTTTACCCCAAGGTGGCGAGTATTTTTACAGACATGTTTCATTTAAGTCAGTCACTGATTTACTTATTTGGCAATATGACTTTCTTCCCCTCCACTCTACCCACGTGCCAATTGCTATAGAGATTACATGCCAGGCGCCCCAGTCATCCCCTCCACTCTACCTGTGTGCCAATTTCTTTATACCAAGCGCCCCACTACATTTCCTCCCCACTACTCATGTGCCAGTCACTATACGCCAAGGCCCAGCGTCCTCTCCTCCACTCTACCCATGCGCCAATTGCAAGAGGCCATCTTACAAGCTATTCAGTAGTGCGTGGTACAGTCAGCAAATTCAGAATGTGCTATCAGACTTCGATAGCATTGCTTTTAAGATTGACAGAGTTGAAGTTCTGAAGTGCTGACTTCAAAAATTGCGTCCTTGTTCCATCTGCTTTGAAAGATGAAATTTTAGTCCTGCAAACTGACATTCAAATGATATCAAGGACTTCTGTTGGGCGGTTTTGGAACTTGTTGTCTGAAAAAAAAGTATCCAAACATAAGAAAATGTGCCATTTGTTTGACAGCATTTTCTTGGACTAACCTACTTATGTGATCAGGCTTTTCCCCACATGAAAATAACAAGTCTAGACATCAGTCCACCCTCACTGATCATCTGAAAGCCTGCTTGAAAATCAGCATCAGCAGCTACTGTGCAGACTCCTCCCACCTGGCTGACACCATTCAGTGCACATCATCAGAATAATAGTGTTTTATTTTTTCAGATGTGTGTTAAGGCCTTAAAAAAAAGAATCCTGGTAAAAAAAAAACAATGACCTGTAGCCTACACTACTGGTAAAAAAATTTCCACTCAAATTTGTTCATAAGACATTGTGAACGTTAGTGAAAGACTCATGAGTCATAGGTTTCCAACCCTTGATTTGCTTCCAACCATCCTGTCTGTGTACACAGGATACACAGATATTAATGATCAGTGCTGGTAAGTGTTTTTAAGCAAACATTCAGCCACAAAATTGTGACTGTGCACTTGCTTAATTTATGTTTGCACTTGTGCTCTAAGCTCAAGAAACCAAACTGTGTTTGTCTGTTCCTCAGTAGGTATGCGTGGTGGTATGCAGCATCTGAACTGGAATATGCAGTCTGTATCAGATTCACAAACTCAGCCCATTTCTAGAACATACAGTTGCTCCTGGCCACTTGTCTCACTGCTGAGGTTCACCTCTGCCCTGTTTGGATATCGAATATCTATAAATGCATTCATACCTAACACACATGTAGCGCCGACCAACTGTTCTTACGGTCCTTTTTAAAACAAGTCTGTTCGTTGTTCTTTATTTGAAGCACTCAATCTCCTCGGTCCTCAGCTGTTTAACCTTGAAAATGGTTTCATAAACTGCTTTTTAACCTATTGCTTTATGGAAGGCTTAATAGTTCAGTTGTTCGTAAAATCAAGGCTGTTTTTCCAGTGATGAAAATATTCAGGACTAAGTGAATGGCTGTAGCTGGTTGTTTGTTAAGCTCTGGTCAGACTGGAAAACATGCATGGAATTTAGCTAAGCGTGTATTGCCAGTTAGACAAATACAATGTTTCTCCAAGGATTTTGTACTTGGTTCAAAAAATTAATACTTATATTAGAAATGGATCTAAAGAACCTCTTTATAAAAGTTAAGCAAAGAAAAATAACTACCAGCAACTTTATGCTGCAAAAATTTCACAAGAATAAAAGCATTATTTAAACCAGACCGAAACTCTTAAAGCAGTTAAAGCAGCTGTTATTAATAAGGGATTAAAGTAGTTGTTGCAACTGTTCTGTCGCACACGGACAAAATTACATAATACTACTAGCAATAATAAACAATACACAGAATACTGTTTTTGAATAAATGATGGCTTTGGAGTTTGTATATTTAACGTGAAAATATTTTCTTTGAGCGCGGCACGGTGGTTTGGTTGGCACGTTCGCCTCTCAGTTCTGGGGATTCCCGGTTCGTATCCCAATCTGGGTGGCGTTTCCATGTCCTCCCCGTGTCCGCGTGGGTTCTCTCTCTGGGTTCATCACTTACCTAACACATTCCAAAAACATGGATTCCAGGTAAATGAAATGCTCTAAATTTCCTCGTATAATGTGTGTGTCTGTGTGAGTGAGTGCGCCCAGTGATGGATTGGCCCCCTGTCCTGAGTGTATCTGCCCAGCTCCTGAGATGTTCTCTCCTGCATGGGCATGGGAAACCCCCCTGCGACCCTAGTAGAGGAATAAGCAGAAGAAAATGGATGGATGGGCATTATTATACAGTGAGGTTTATGGCAATGAATAATCTGAAATGTGGAATTGTGACTACGGTGTCCATGCGTCTTACGTGACTTTATTAATAGGATTTCCAAGGACACACTAAGGAATGACGGAGCCACGTTTCAGCTTTGTAGGTACTCACAAAGCCCTAATTCGAGGTGTTGCGTTTGATGGCGATAGTGCATGATCAATCACACGTAGGAATGCGAGAAACATTTTTTTTTTTTTTTATGGAAATGGTAGGTAGTCATGGTGTGTCAAGTTTTATCCTTGTACTCAACAAGACCCAGATGTGACTCTGGAGGTTATTGCATTCAATGCCGATATTAAACAAATTTTGGAAAATGTGAAGCAGGTTAATTTTTTAAGGCCATAATGCAGAATGAAGGAGACATGTTTCGCAACTGTAGGTTAGTGAAAAGTAAGTCATTGAGGACTTTATAGGTGTGGATAAACATACCCAGCGATGTGGCTTAGTTCCATTCTGTTTTAATTTACTTTACAATGTAAACCTGCTGGTTGAATCATATATTGCAACATTAACTTGCTGATTAAGTGATATAGTCTTTTGGTCATAAGGAATCATGTTGGTTCAAAGGTCACTCACTGATTGGCTCCTATTTATATGTTTACTTTATTTACATCCTTAATGACACTTGGTTCAAAAAACTTGTGATACAGATATAATCTTCTAAGTCTGTGGTTCCCTATGTTGATTGTTAGTAGCACTAAATGAATAACATGATCGTAAATATTGTATGCTTTAACAGTGGAAAAAAAAAAGTTCAGTAAAGCAGTAGTCTTACAGTTACCATATTAAGAATAAGTTTTCAATTATATGTTTGGACTTAACTTCTGCTGCTTTACCTCAGTTAACTTTAGCTGGCTGTTCTGGTGGAGAAACCTCCCTTGGGTTGTGAGGTAAAGCATTCCTTTGTTTCATTGGCACCAGATGTTAAGAATAGTGCTGAAGACCGCTGAGCCGCTCCAAACTGTGTCTGTATGTCAGCGTACGGGCTTTCAATGTAATCCTATGAGGCAATCTTCTGTATTAAAGTAAACCTTTTGTTTTTTTTTTAATCATAGTTATTCTCATCTCACATGTGAGTCTTTAGACATGTGGTTTAAGAAACAACCTACTATTTATTAACTATTTACATGAGCTGCTACATCTCGCACACTAGGAAGAAAAAACGGTGACTATAGAAACGGGAAATTTGTGCTGTAAATATCTCGGTTTAAAATCCATTTAGTCATCTGATACCTTTAGTAGCATTTTGAATGCTTTTCCAAAACAGGAAGTTTACTGTGACATGGTTGATTGCTAAATATATATATATTTCATAACTTTTAACCCAAAGTTTCTGCACAAGACCTTCTAATGGTCTGTGTTCTGTTGCCATTTTACTTGATCTTGTTTTGGGGGCCGAATCATTTTTGTGTCAGAGTGGAATCTTAAAAAATAGGAGTTGCCTGTGGACAAGTTAACAGCGAACCTAAAAACAGTTACATGTTTTACACACCTTGTGCAGAAAAATTAACATATTTGAATGTTCACATGGTGTTCTGGCCATGGAACTTTGAGATCGATGATCAATTAATTCTCTGAAGGTCATGTGGTATTGAAAATCTTTTTTGAAATGTGAAAACTTTCCTTTGTCATACAGATAGACAAGGAGTTTGTGTTTTGTTTTATTTTTTTAACTCATGGATGGGTGCTTCTGCCTTCCTTGTAGACGTTCTTAAGTCTTGGAATTTATAGCTCTGGGCTGTGAATGTGGACCATCAAAAACCCTCCCATCTTTCATTTTCTTTTATTGTGAAAAAGTGGAAGTTTGCTCTTGAGGAGGATGGTTTACGTTGGAGCTTTTCAAGAACAATACCACAGGTGACATAATGCTGAACCAAAGCAAATATGAATCTCGTTATACTGCAGGCAGATGCAAGATTGCTCTTATTCGTCACCTCCACCCGAAATACACACACACACACACACACACACACACACACACACACACACACACACACACACACACACACACACCACTGTAAAAAGTCATGGGACCGCTTGCACATGAAAGAACTTTTCCTGAGTAGTGTTTGTTCAGTAGGATGGCTCTGGCTCTCTTTCCGTTTGTCACTCTTACACAAACACACACAAACCGTATTTGTCAAAGGAAGTGAGATTTGGGAACCAGTGGAACAAACAGTGGGGATGCAGAAATGTTTGTTTGGTAGATAAAGTTGTATCATATGGTTGGTTGATAGGGTAAAAAAATATAGATAACCTAAAACTAAATGTTTAGCTTGACTTTTTTTTTTATACTAATCTTTTTTTCATTCTAGTGATAATAATGTAGTATATTAGATGATAATACATTAGTAATTCCCGATCGCTTTCACCAGCAGAGTTCAGCTGTTGTTTCATCCCACAGTTGTGTCACCATGTAACTACATTAAAGGGATTTGAAGTGGCTCAGTCAGCCACATCCTCAGGAAAAGTTTATTTTTCTCTTTCTGTCACACATTATCCGCAAGCAGCAGCATGATTCACACAGACCCATCTGCCTTACATTATAGCACACCCATCCTGCAGGGTCAGTGACCACAAGATGTTTTCTGAACAGGAATTAATGTGTTTCCATGTACTGGTGAAGAACCATTTAAAAACGGTGTACTTCACTTACACCTGACGCTAATGTCATTGTCTATAGACATAAAAGATATGTTGCAATACAAGACAATTAACTTGCATTTTGACTTGAACAATCCTTGTTTTAAATACCTTTCACTCAGTTTTTGCAAGCAAACCCTATTTGTTGTAACAATGTACTTTTGCAATGCAAAACTGCAAACACTTTGGATATTTTAACATCTACTACACATATATTTGGGACAACATTTAAGGACAAATCTCAGTCTGTATAGGGTACGACTAAAAAAGTAATGTTAAATATGAGGGGGTTTTAAGTTCTGAGCCTCATTACAGAAAACATTATGTTGCTGTGGTAAATATAGCCACATGGGATTAGGAGTACTTTGGAATGCCATATTTACTTATGGAATGCCATACTTTACTATAACACCACTGCATATAAAAATGCAAACTTATTCAAGCTTATCTAAACCAAAGATAAAAGTAAGTACAAGTTCTGTACTGAAATATGTGAGTTCTTTAAGTCAGAGCTCATTCCCAATCTAAAAAGCAACCAGCTGTCCCGCAGCATAGCATACACCACATAATTGAACCTTTCCCCAACTCACATATGAGCTTAAATGACATCCCATTCCTGATCCATAGAGTACAATATGGCGTCGGTCCACCCTTTTTGCAGCAAGAACGGCTTTAACCCTTCTGGAAAGGCTGTGTACAAGGTTTAGGAGTGTGGTTTTCGGAATTTTCATCCTAAAGATGTTCTATTAGGTTAAGGTCAGGACTCTGTGCAGGCCAGTAAATTTCATCTTGTGGCCATGAAAGTGATCGGAACACCTGATTCTGATCATTTGGATGGGTAAGCAAATACGTTTGGCCATATAGTGTATTTTTTGTGTCCTTTGAAAAACAAAACAAAAACGTCATCTTTAAGTCTAATGCTAACGCTTTGAAATGAGCTTATTCTTAGTTTTATGTTGGAACATTTTCAACAAAGGGCCAGCCTCAATACATAGCATACATACAAAGAATTGTATCTTCTTTGAGTTACACTTCGAATTGTAAGAATGCATAATATTTCTAAGCGTTTAACCAGCTTTCATCAGAGCGCTATTGTTGGGTCTTCAGTGCTTTGCTTGGATTGACTTCAGCATCATGTTAAGAAAAGTGCCTTGCAAATAAATAAATGTAAACTCGAGTGGAGTGCATTTACAATTTCCATCACCCGTCATGCAAATTCAGAGGTGGTGCTTGCACAGCAGTATGGGGCTGTCAGTGATGGAAACCGTTTGAATGCTGGTATTGATTCGCCTTGTACAGAACTGCAGTGTCCGTGAACAATGGAACACTTGGCCTGGTTGTCCAGCGTCCCTGTATCCTGTCATCTCATGAGTAATGTGTGTGTTTCTATGGAAATAGTCTCTGTCTAGCACAGTGTGTGCTGGGATATGACATCGAGGTTTGACGGTTACCAGAATCAGATGTACTTTTGCCTGTTTAAAAAGCTAAAAGGTTTATTGTGGTGCCTTTTGAGAAATCTATGTAAGTGTTTGTTTGTTCAAAACCTTAAATCACTGAAAGTTCTTCACTGTTTTAATATTTTGACACAATGTTGCAGTTGAATAGGCGTGTGGTTTTATGTACTTTAAATTTTTTTTATTTTGTATGTAAATAGAATAAGGCGCTTGGTGTTTGTCGTTTCTATATTTCTATTGGCGCACAGGTACGGTGAAGAGGAGGACACGAAGCATTTGGAGCACAGGTAGAATGGAGGGAGGGGTCGATGTGAGGTGCTAGGCGTTTAGTGATTGGCACTTGTGTAGAGCAGAGGGAAAGACGCTCAGCGATTGGCGCATGGGTAAAGTGGAGGGGAGACGCGAGGCGGTTACTGCATAGCGATTGGCGCAATGGGAGGTGCTTGGCGTTTAGTGACTGGCACACTGGTAGAGTGGAAGGGAAGGCATATATTGATTGTCACACTGGTAGAGGAGAGTGAAATACACAAAGCGCTTGGCAAATAGCATGTGCAAGGTGAAGTGTAAGACACGGGGCAGCTAACATAAAGCTAATGCTGTAACGCATGCTACGGGCTGCATGTCAACAGCAAAGGGGACATCTGAGTAAAATTTAGCGAACACTGAAATGAAGTTGCCAAATAAGCAAATCAAGGAGTGACTTCAATGAAATGGACCTGTAAAAATGCTCACCATCTGGACCTAGAACGCGTAACAGCTATTTTAAATATTTAAATTCCAAAGCCATCACTCATTCAAAAACAACTTTTCAGCTTTTCAACTATCACAACTAGCAAATTCAAAATATTAGAAACATGCAATTTCTTTTTTCTTTCTTTTACTTTTAACCAGATGAGCCACAGCAACACATGGCCAGGTACAGCTAGGCAATATTAATACAGCTTAAGGTGATTGTCGTTCACAGGGGCATCCTATTTCTGCCTCGCCACCATAAACTCCAGAAGGATTCATGTAGTCAGCGTATTGTTGAGCAGACTGGATAACTATGATTCCATGACTAAGAACAACGGATTGCATGTCTCTCCCAATGGTGGCAAATGAAAGTTACAACCACGCTGTGAAGCCAGTTTCATCGACATTTTTCCAGAAATAATCGACTGTTAGAAACAGTTACCTGGTGCAGGAATTTGTATAACATTTGAAGGAATTGTTTTTTCCATAGAATACATGTGAAGCGGTGGCCATGTTTCATGTGTATTCTATGATTTGACAGGGAAATGGAGGGTGCTCTGTTGTGTATATCCCATGACTGGCCTTTATAGATGCCGGTAGCCGGAACGTTAGAAGAAGTGAGGCAACCAGAATGGAGTTCCACTTGCAGCACACTTGTCCGTTTTTTTTTGTCCTTGTAGGAAAAGTCTAGTTTTCTTTCAAATGGATATGAAAATGTAGTTTTCATATTTTAAATAATTTAAATTTTGATGTCATAAGGATAGGGCCTTTATCCGACTAAGTATGTCGATGAGATGGGGGCTATCAGCATAGCATTGCATAATATTAGTGCTTTATTAGCCGACAATCGTACCATAAAAATCTGTAATTGACGGCTCAACTTTGGCAAAAAATCAGTTTGATGTCTTCCGTCCTGTAGTAAATCTTGTCTTACCAACACTGATTTTACTGATAACATTATTTTGATTAACTTTTAAAATATTGATCTGCACTGTAATTTTATTGTCCATCAATATACCATAAAAACAGTGTAAATAATGTACAATTCTAATAATTATCTATTTTCCCTTTTCTTCCAGGAAGTGACCGTGAGCCCTTACAGACACATCGTGCTCTGTTACAATCCCGATTGCATTTGCGGAAGACCTAGAAGCCTCGGAACATGCGCATTTCCTTTGTGAAGATTAACTACCTCTGGCACGTTTCAGCGGAAAGCTAGGCCGGATTTGGATGAGGTTCCCGGCTTTGCTTCATCTATCTGACAGACGGGATCTGTCAACCTGCTAGTCTTCACCCTGCCAGCATTAAGCCTGGGTCAAGGTGGTGCCATCATCTCATAGCTGGACTTCCCTTTGACTCCCTGATTTTGACCAGTGTCCGATTATTATCAATTTGCAGTTTACATCTGAAGTCGTATTGTTTTTCTTTGGCTGGCTTATTTTTTTAAGGTTTTCTAATTTTAGAGGTCTTTATAAACAAACCTGCAAAATAATAACAAGCTTCAACAGCAAGATCTTTCCTTCTGAAGGACTGATTTTGCACTTTTGGGATTTCTGTCTTCTGGTTTTGATGACCATTTGTGGTGGAACGGTTTAAATAGACGACGTCAGACGTACCATCAGAAATAGATCGAGTGGATTTTGCTTTTACTTGGAAATAATTTGTTCAGTCGATGCTGTGGGAGCGTTAAGGAATACTGACATGACTTCCTGGCTGATGGAGCCTTCAAGCTATCGATTTACTTGATTAACAAAGTGTCAGCTGTTTCCTACATCTGGAAGTCATTTCTGGCTCTGAAGTCAAGTTTAAGTTGAACAAAGGGATTCATTGGTCGACCCGCGATTGAAACCACCGACTCTTTCCGGCTGGGTCCGTTACTTATGTATTGTTGCAGTGCGCAAGAAAGTAAAATGGACTACAAGCGGCGCTTCTTGCTTGGCGGGTCCAAGCAGAAAGTGCAACAGCAATACCCGCTGCCGGAACTAAGCCGTACCCTCAGCGCCCCACTTGGGTCTTCTTGCTCTGCCCCTTCCCCCCTGGCTCCTGTGGGCACCACACCCTCTGGGTGCCATGACGTTTCCTGCACTGGCAACGCCACCACTGCGATTGCGGACATCCAGCAGGGCATCTCAAAGTATCTGGATGCACTAAATGTGTTCTGCCGTGCCAGTGCTTTCCTGACTGAACTCTTCGGCAGTGTATTTCGCAACTCGCGCTACTCCAAAGCTGCCATGCAGCTGAAAGATGTGCAGGAGCATGTGATGGAGGCGGCCGGCCGCCTCACCGCGGCCATTAAGCCGGAGATTGCCAAAATGCTGATGGAGCTTGGTGCCGGTGCAGCCAGCTTCAAAGATCAGAATGACTTCAGCCTGCAGGATGTGGAGGTATGACTATTATTATTTATATGTGGTTTAAAAACAAGGAACCGGACTTAAGTACATACACAGTCTTTACTGATCAGTAAAGCCTTTAATGTGCATGATTTGGTAATATTAATAAAGAGTCTTATTCTTAATGAGGACTTAATAAGGGCATTGGTGCAACATGTTGATTGATTTACAAAATTCTCAGAAGTTCAGAAGTTTTGTGTAAAGATAATTTGGTTATGTGCAGGAACTCGAGGAAGGGCAGTTATTTGTTGGTATGCAAACACTTGCGATAGTCAAGACCAGAGGCATTATGTTTATCCCTCTGTTTTTGTACAATTCTTATGAACGGACTGCTGGGGAAGGTCTTTAAAAATTTACACTAGGACTAAACAGATTAGGGAACATCTTTACGTTTATCGTTTCCCCATTAAAGCAAAATCATTAGAGGGTTTAAACCCATTGGATTCCCATGATAAAGATTCATCGTGTTCCCAGTTTAATAAATACAAAAGTGCAAAGATATAAAAACTAAATTGCGGTTACTCTTTTTCCACTTGTCTTAAAAGTTCTACTTTACTGAGAAACACTTCAGGAACAACTTCTTTTTGATGTACATATTTTTTCGTTTGATGGATTTCTTCACATCTTTTTTGCATTCAGACCCCATGATTATTTGCTGACTAAACACAGGCATGACACAACCGGGTCTCAAAAAGAGAAATAACTCCTTGTAGCTGTAAGCACTTTTGTAGGTTATTGCACATAAATCGGAAAGTACCATCATCATGAGAATTGGTGGAAGCATCTTCTTTTAAGCTTCTCTTTCACAGACCCCTTTTTGTAAAGCTGTTCGAGCCGAATATGTTTCTGTCAGTTCTTTAGTAGACTGGTAGTTTATTACCAGTGCACTTTGATATTAATAAACTAAGCTACTTATGAGTCCTTCGTTACCAAACTAATACTCTGAGCCGAGCGAAACTACCTACTTACATACAGTACCAGTCAAAGGTTTGAACGCACTTATTTATTGCACCATTGTCTATTTTCACCACATCGATGGATTTTGTGGCTTTAAAATTATAGACATGTTTTCTTTTTGGTTACTCACCTGTTGATTCTCTGTTCTCTATTGGTCAGGACCATCACAGAACAAGTATAATTTGGGTGGTCTGATATGCAAGTTCATTGCTGTGGTGACCCCTGAATAATAATGGGTAAAACACTGTAAAAAGAAAATGATTGTCAGTTCTGCAGTGACACTGATGCGGTGAGGCGGTTTTGGTACTGCAGAGCTGCTGTAGTTTTATCTAAACACCTTAGTGACAATGCTGGGATAGGGATAATGCACCGACCAAATAGTACCTGCTCTGTGGTGGCGTTATTTGGGTCCTGACCATTAGAGAACAGATTAAAGAGGTATAAACAGATGGACTACAGTCTGTAATTGAAGAACTAAGTCCATTTTAATGGAACTGATAACATTGACAATAAGTAAAGCAAAAAGTAGGTGTGTCCAAACTGTGTGTATTGACAAGTCTCCAGCTTCTGTTTATTTTGTTAATGATGCTCAGTTTGGATTCTCAGCCTGAATGAGACGTGTATGCTTAAAATAGCATTTTTTATGAGTGAATTAAATCTGTACTCTGGTGGATGTGGGCAGAATCCAGAGCAGGAAGGCTGTACACCACAATCCATAATATGGGCTGTCATGTGGTAAGGAGTTAGTGATGCTTCAGTGCTGAGGAAACATAGGGAGTTTCTTACAAGCTTTAAATGTTACACCAGTAAAGAATGTTCTGGACCTCCATATGATGGAACATTTTTCAGGAATTATTAAGTGCAGTCATATCAAGTGTTTACATTCAGTTTCCGATATGTCTGTTATTGGATGCATAATCTTATTTTATAATGATAACAAGTTCAGATGAATTAAATTCTGAGCAGTTGATATAAAAGACTCATAATATATTGGGTTTTTGTCAATTTAGATATCAGATGCAAAGTAACTTAGATGATTAAACAACTTTAGGTTCATATTATGTGATCTTACTGTAATTTAAGGTAAAATGTACAAGTGCTTTTTCCTTTTTTTATTTTTAAAAAAAGCAGACTAAGCGCTAAAATACAATAAATCCATTTTTTCTCACCCATTCTTCTTTGCAAAACAGCTTGAGCCATTCTAACACCATGATATGTTTATTTGTGAACCATTTCATTGTAGATTTTGCTTTATGTTTTGGGTCATTGTCTTGTTAAAAGATCCCAGTCTCAGGTCTTTTGCAGACTCCGACAGGTTTTCTTCTAGAATGGTCCTGTATTTGGCTCCATTCATCTTCCCTGTTCCTACTGAAGAAAAGCAGGCCCAAACCATGATGCTGTCACCACCATTTTTGATAGTGAGAATGGTGTGTTCAGGATGATTAGTTGTGTTGCTTTTACACCAAACATGACATGTTTGCAAAATTGACTTGATTACACACAGATGTATTCTATTTATCATCATCAGTCATTTACATCACTTATTGATTATTTTTTGTACAAAAAAATTACAAATTTATAGTAATTCAAATTCATGTTTGAAGCCTGAAATTTGGTAAAAGGCTGAAAAGTTCAAGGGAGCTGAATACTTTTGCAAGGCACTGTATATTTTCATTATATGTACTGCATTAAGCTACACTGTGTCTTTTAGTAACTTTTTTGGATCGGCTCATGCCGCAGGATTTTTTTTTTTTATGTAAAAAATGTGCCGTGGCTCAAAAAAAGTTTGAAAGACACTGTTTTTCATTCCTAAGACATCTGTAGGAATGCCTTACACAGCGCCATCAGACTCTTGGCATTGTGCTTGGTGACATAAGACTTAAATGCACCTGCTTGTGTCGTGGTAACTAATGCTACGTAGCGCCTGGCGAACAGATTTGTTGCTAATGTTGTTAACCAAAGCTTTAAGGGAAAAAAATTGTAAGATATTCTAAAATTCTTCAGATCAGGCTTTTAATATTTTTAAATGTATTGTTTATTTCCAATTTTTTTCTTAATAGCCATTTAAAGTAGAATAATTTTGAGGTGTGGGGCCATATTTTTGGTCCGTCTGGAAGGTTGTGAAAACATTCCATAATGTTTGCAGAACCAAATATGTTTTGAATATTAACAACCGCGAATGTGGCAGTCACTAAAACCATCTTTCTTTCAACTTGTTCAGTTGTTTCAGTTCTCTGTTTGTTTTACTGTGTTGTTTTGGGTTAGATGAGGATCTCTGTGTGGTGGTGGGGGGGGGGGGGGGGGGGGGGGCGGG
>JAOUQT010279181.1:0-16909 GCA_025769995.1 Xyliphius kryptos | reverse complement strand
CACAAAAGCTTCTTGTGATATTAAACAACTTTGATTTAGTATGTGGTATTCAGTTTCCATGATGATTTTTCAGTTGTATTAATGTGATGTATAATGGAGTGTAATTAATTGACAGTTGTGGCTGTATTGTATTTATAAGCACTAACAGGTGGGAAGAAGATGAGCCTCTTACTATAAGGTTTTTAAAAATAACCTTGAAACTTTCAGGAAAGTTGTCAATTAAATAAACTCTTAAAAGTTACCTTTTTGGCAAAACACTTGACAATATTTTTATTTTAAAATGTTTTATAATAAACATTTGCCAGCAGTAATGATTTAGTTTTGTTTTTATTTGCACAGCAGTGTTTTTTTTTAGCTTTCCAGCACAGTGAATTTATGGTTATATGGAGTAATGCCGTACACTTGGGAAAATATAACGCATGCTAATGTAGTGGGTACAACAATAAACACACATGACACATCAAGGTGAAATTAGCATAATAATCATAATCATCTCCCCAGTGATGAGTTCATTAGTGCAAGATGTCAGCATTTACTGTAGCACCCCAGATTTATAATTCTTATTACCATATGCTCTAATTTAGGAAGGTAAATCTTTTTTTGCATTAAAAACAGTTAAAATGCATTAAAATTAAAGTGGGGTATTTTATTTATTGCATTATACAGTTGATTTGACTCAGGATACAATTACGTTCAGTACCAGTTACTTTGTAGAATAAATGAGGGGAAATTAAAACACCTACCTTATAGTTTGAAATTTGCCATGAAATTATTAGTTATATTGCATTACTAATTTACCCTGTTAAATTCTCTGAAGAAAAAAATGTTGCTTTACATTGTATTTGCATACTTGCACCTGCAATGAATATTTTAACATTTCATGGAAAATATTTGTTCATTTTAAATATTATAGTGGCAATGTTTACCAAAATAATTGAACAGGTTACCACAGAGGAACAGGACCATCCAGCATGTTATCAGCTACCATGCTGTCACATTTAGAGGACAGTTCAAAAGCTGGCATCAGTCAGTATCGGGTTGCAATAGTGCCTATGGCTTGAGTAGCTTACACATCTGGAAAGGAACCACACTACTGAAATCCTTATTTGCCACCATCCAGAAAATGACTCCTTCATGGGAGGTCTTGCATATTTTAGCAAGTCAATGCTAAAATGTTGCATAAAACAGCACTTTCACTGGCTCTCGCCTCTGTGAAGCGTGTCAGGTGAACTGGGAAAGCATGCAGATCACTATCATGCATGCAATTCTACCCAAACAGGGAGAGAGTCACGCTCAGGCCAAATGTGACCTTTGTGCCAAAAAGCTTTCCAGTCTCTACAGCAGAGATCCTTGAGCTTCGAGCATTAAACTTTCTCCTCAGCCGATAAGTGGAGCTCTCTCAATAGGTGGATCTTGAAACGAGAGGATGAAAGAGAATGACAGGTGAGGACCGTAATCATGATTCTCTGAAATCATCTAGTGGAAAGATCCACTAAGTGCGCCCCTCTTGCGGCAAGGAAGCCATGTATGGTCATTGAAATAGAGCAAGCTCACTGAGGTTTTAAACACACACTGAGGGAGGCAGGGCAGCTTCCCATCAGTGGGCGCATGCTCTGTCTGTCAAGCCAGACATCAGGCATCTTGGGATGTTTCCATGAGGTCGGTGCTGAATGTCACGCTCCATAGGGGGATTTCAAAATAAGAGGATGAAAAAGAACTTAAAATACATCTATCACAACAGAATGATTTTTAGTTAAACAATCCAAGTGCTAAATGGGCCTGCCGGCATACTTTTTAGGAATAGAGAACATTTGGTGCAACATAAAACAACAACAAAAAAATATATATGAGCTAATATTTTTCATTAAAAAAAATGGTAAAATATCTCAGTTTAAATTCAGTTTTATTAAAAAAAGCAGATCTTTAAACTAAGACATGAATTATGGATTTGAAATTAATTTTGATTACATTTGAAGACAAATTAATATACTGATCAAAAGGAGTTGGTTTAAACTTTAACTTTATAAACCTAAAATATAAACCTTATAAAAAAACATCATAAATTAATAAACACAAATTAATAATACTATTTACAATACAAAATACACTGCTTAAAAAATAAAGGGAACACTCAGTGTAACTCCAAGTCAACCATATTTCTGTGAAATCAACCTGTTCTATTAGAAAGCAACACTAATTGTGAATTTCACTTGCTGTTGTACAAATGGAACATACAACAATTCCTATAAAGTTGTGGTTTTGCACGTGGTGATAACATAGTGATTACAGGTAGCATGAGGCGGTGTTTACAACCCTCAGAAGTTGCTCAGGTAGTGCAGCTTATTCAGGATGGCACATTAATGCGAGCTGTGGCAAGATAAGGGGATTGGGATATTTTGTTTCTGTCAGCTTGTGCAAAATGCTGTAGGTTCTACAAATGCTATGCCTTTTATTATGATGGGACGTGGGGTCTCTATTGATCAGACCTCTCATGATCAAGTTCTGAGGAATTTGAATCTCTATTCCAAAACCATTTTGAACAGTTTTTTCACTATGACAGATATTAAGTATCACAGCATACCAACTGCCTTCTTTATCATTTCAATGATCGTGCATCCTAGTGATTCATTAAAGCAAGGTTTGATAAACCTTACCAGAAACCTGTCTAGATGTACAACCCTTTGGTTCCCGCTTGCATCAGTGAGCCTTGGTAGCCCAAGACCATTTTTGTTGGTTCCATAACTGAACTTTATAGAATACAAAAATCTGTTAACAAATCATCTCCATATAAATGCTAAAAGACATGCCATTTTAGTAGCTTTATTTACCTGGAAATCAAATTCTTTAAAAAACTCACCGAGCATTTATTTAAAAAAAAGCTGTCAAACAGCACAGTGAGTCACTGTCTCACCTGTGCTGTTTTCACTGTGTGACTTATATGACATGGACAATCTGGCTCCCACACTTTTCCTGAGTCATTGAGTCAAATATATCACAAGTTTTCCTTCTCTGACTCACCTCGTTTCCCCCCTCTGTCTCAGCATTACCCTGCATAGCTTACCATTATTTCAATATTGATGTTACTTTTTATTTTATAATTGTGGCATAATTGTTCAACAGCTTGTAAATGACTAAAATATATATTTTTTAAATTGTTTAAGTTTAAAGCATTTCTTCATTTTTTCATAAATGTTAATGTAGCAGGCTAGACATCAGACCAGTAAGATATTTTTATTAATTAATTTAATAATTAGTGCATATTTATACCAAAACCATCATAGTAAATCCTAATTCAGATTCTGTTAAATGAGATCACATCATCTTGTATTTTATGAAAACTACACCCATGCATAAAGTTTGCAGATTGGTAAAACAATTAAAAACTTGTAGCCTTTGTTTTACAGGTTCTGGTCATAAAGCAAATCATTAAAAAGTTGATTTATTTTAGTAATTCCATTCAAAAAGTTAAACTTGCATATTTTATAAATTCACTACACACAGACTAATATTACAAATGCTTATTTTCTTTAAAATTAATAATATATATTCTAATATATTAAATTATCCATAATTAAATTATCCATAATCAATAATTAAAAACTGTTTTTTTTTTTTAAATGATGGCCAAGTAAAACTTATAAACATATATTATAATATTATATTATAAACAGAAATCAGTATTTAGTTGGCCTGGATTACTGCAGCAATTCAGCATGAGTCGATCAGTCTGTGGCACTGCTCAGGGGTTATAAGAGCCCAGGTTGCTCTGATAGTGTTACATCAGCTCTTTTGTTGGTTGGGTCTGGCATATCACATCTTCCTTTTCACAATATGCCATAGATTTTCTATGGGGTTTAAGTCAGGCAAGTTCGCTGGCCAATTAAGAACACGAAAACCATAGTCCTTAAACCAGGTACTGGTAGTTTTATCAGTGTGCAGGTGCAAGTTCTATTGGTAAATTAAATATGCATTTCCATAAAGTTGGCCATCAACAGAAAGCAAACCTTTTTGTCTCTTGTACAAGAGTGGCTCACCACAAGGAATGTGACAGATGAAACCCATGTCTTGTATACAACTATGCATGGTGGTTCATGAAACACAGACTCCAGCTGCTGTCCAGTCTTTGTGAATCATTTAAAATATATCAGTCTGTGTGAAATAAATGAATATAATATACAAGTTTCACCTTTTGAATAGAATTACTAAAATAAACAATTACTAAAATAAACTTTTTTCATGATATTCAAATTTTATTACCAGCACTTGTACTTACTGGTCACTTTATTAGGCAAACCTCCTAGGTTTGCTCCTTATTGGGGATAAGTATTACAGTTGCAGTAGTTTGTTAGTCTCCTTTATTTCTTTTCACTCATGGCTCTTTGCTTGCTTGCTATTGCAAACTAGTGTGCAACTTTGATTGTTCCATTAATAAGCAGGACGAATAAATTAGATGTTTAAAATAGAGTTCAGATTAGAAAGTTAAAAGTTGCACGAACATCTTCAGGTGTGGTGACTCGAGTTTTATCGAGTTGTAGTGTGCAATTAGCACCATCACCAAATTATGACTGACGAAATACTTGGTATGGCCAGTAGCGGTGAAGCCTGTAAACTGAAAAGAAAGACATATCAAAGCTTTTGAGAAAAGGTGCATCACAAAGCCGCTGAGAATCTCATGGACCAAGATGATGACCTAAGTTAAAAAAATAGCGATAACAGAAAAGAAGTTACTGAACCACGTAAAATTCTGCGAGTTACACTACATCGGGCATACAATGAGTCATTCAAAAACAATAAAAGAAGTATTATGACAAGCTTTGTGGCATGAGTCTGAGGATCAAATCTTTTAAATAGTATTTTTGTTTTTATGAAAGCAATTAAACCTGTTCTTTGTAGACATTACTAATGCTCAGTTTGAGCTTTGGTAAGCAAAGTTGAAGGCAAGATAGTTATTGGTGCACATCAATGCCTCTTCAGTTTTTGCTTTGTCTCATTTTAATGAAAGCTGTTATGAAGGACGCGTGTGTGATAGATGAACGTTTAATTGCTCTGTTCTTGAATGCCCTTGAATTTGTGCCCACATACGACAGGCTTCCAGCTTTAAAGAGTGCTTTTTAATATTCAGAATACACACACTCAGAAAATGGAGGGGCGGAGGATAGTGTAGGTTTTTGTAGGAGGTCTGACCTTGTTTGAGGCCTTTGGTGTTTTATCACCTGCTGAGAGGATTTGAAATGGAAATACATCAGTGCCTCACAACCAAGTGAAGCATCATTAAAAAAAACATAGAACCAATAGAAACTAGTGGGATAAAACCAGGTTTATTTAATGCAATTCAGCAGAAAAATACCCATAGTGAAAAAATATAAATTTTGCCCATGTAAGCATGTCTGTTTACTTAAGAGTGCTGTTCATATGGGTGATAAAAATGGCATGAGTGTGGATCTTTGCATATATTTGATTTGACTTATAAGTGTGTCTGAAACTTTCTAAAGCTTAATCATCACAGTTCAATGTTACCATATTAAATTGTGACAATATTACACAAAATATGATTCCTTCATTATCTTCCGCTTAATTCTCCATGAGGGTCACAGATTTCCCATGCCCATCAAGGGAAGAATGTTTCGGGTAGGGTGCCAATCAATTGCTGGGCACACACACACACTCACACAGAATATGTGAGGCAATGTACTGCAGTCAATTTACCGTGAATCCACGTTTTTGTTAATGTGGGAGGAGAACGGAGAACCCGTAAAAAACCCATGCAGACACAGGGAGACCATGGAAACTCCACCCAGATTAGGATTCGAACTGGGAATCCCCATCACTGAGAGGTGTATGTGCCAATCACAAAGACACTGTGTATAATAAACACAAATAAATAAACATATACTTACAATGATCACTTGTATTATAAGTAGTCATTTTCTCATTTTGTGAAAAATAAATTTGCCCTGTCATTTTGGAACTGTGAGGAGACTACTAATTATGTTAGGCCCCAGCATCACTGTTTCCCTGATTAGTCTAAGTAGATCAGAAAGTACACAAATTAAAGACCATGACAACAGTTACAGCAACATCATACTGTTCTAAGTTGAAAGCTGAGACACATAAAGGTTGGAAAAGGACATATATTGATGTATTATAATAAAAAAATTAAAAAATTAAAAAAACACAAATACAATAGAAAAAATTTAAAGGTAAAACGATGAAATAATAAACCAATATAAAAAGAGAGCGTCAAAAATTAAGGTAAAATATGACTAATAATAAGAGAAGCAAATAATTAATTAGCATTAGGACAGGTCAATGAAATAAAAAACTATAAAACAAAAAGTTGAAGCAGGAAAGGAAAGCAGTGAACTGTCTCTTTATGTGACACACACAGTATTAGTAAGTTCATGTTTCCACCATCTTCCACTTAATTTCATCCTTAATTAAAATGAACATTTCTTAAAATAAATGAAAAAAAAAACCACAATTAGTCAAAAGCCAGAATAACACCAGTGCTTCAATACATCTTGTGCCATCCCTAATCAAGCTTAGGAAAGCCAGCTCACATATCTCTCTGCCTCAAGTGTGCACTTCTGGCCCCTGTCAGAAAGTAACATAAAAGCAAAAGAAAAGACAGATAAAGATAGACAGAATGTCTTATTATCCTGCTCTATGGGGTTTATAAAAGGTAATTTTCTCTTACCCAGCACCAAAATGTGTTTGGTTTCAGGAGAATTTTTACTGTTTTACTGCAGTGAGGTTTTCGATGCCTGATTTGTTAGTTAACTCTTGCATGTGTTATAAATATTAACAACAGGAGAGAAATCGTCCTATAGAAACGACGATGCAGGAACTCATAATGCAATCAACTGGGGTTCTTTCACATTGGTATGTAATGTCTAAATTCCCAAAAATTGTGATAATGTGCATGCAATTCTTGCAGTGTTGCATTATCCACCAGGCATAATACAAAGGCGTTCTCCTGTGATAACCAGTTCTCCAGCTCCCCAGCTATTGTAGCAAAAACAGTCAACAATGAAAGTTATTGAAGCACAGTTCATTGAACGACATCCAGTTCTGCTCAAGGATCATACAAATGTTCTTTATCAATGTGGTAGCACACATACACACAGAATGCTTCTAACTCTATACCAAACCTAAATCTGAAAATCTTTTTACTTAGCCATTAGTATATTAAAACAGCAGAAGCTATGATACATTGTCTTCTGGGAAAGTGCGTGCATGTGTTTAATTGCGCACATTTTACATTCACAGTTTTTACTTCTGGCAAATTGGGTCAGGTCAAGAACAACCTGGGAGATTTAATGTTGTCACATTTTATGAGGTATTACAAATGTCCAGAGTAAAGCTCCCAGGTTGTGCAGCCTCAATCATATCTCACCTCAGTCATGTCTTACTCAATCATACATTTATGAGATTTATATTAGGTTTAGCATAAAACATTGTGGCTGGGAGTCCAGAGAATATCACCTGTCTTCCATTATCCCTGGGAGCCAGAATAACTGGGCTTTTCTACACACTGCAGAATTTTTTGATTACCCCCATTTTGCATTGGTACAATTTTATCCCCACCAATTTTTTTTTTGAGTAAATGATAGGGGTGGCCGTGCATCACAACCCTTGGATGTGTCTTAATGGTGTTCTTTTAGATAAAAAAAAATGTTCATGATTTTGATGCTATGGCACTGGCACCCATGAATCAATTCGAAAGAAAACAAGGTGCATAGCAATCAGGTCTTGAGGCTGATGCACTGACCCTGCTAAGACCCAATAATAGAGCGCTGTGGATGAAAGAAGAGCATGAAGAAACAGGGGCCACTGGGGGAAAAGTTGACACCGAGGACAAAAATTTGATGTATTTAACACCCTTGCGTGATGTTCTTCTAGTTATTAGTGTGCAGACTTTACATGCTGCAGCAGGAAATGCAGCTGCGAGAGCAATCGCAGTCACAACAGGAACGTGAAGTGATGGCAGGAACACAGCCAGCAGCTGTAGTTAATGTGATTTTAATGCAGTCTTTTTATAAAGCCTTATAAAATCAGTGCTTGAAAAATCCTGCCTCCTGTCTCTTGTGTTGTGCCATCACAAGTACCCATCCAAAAAAATTGCCAGAGCAGGACATGGAAACTGTAGTCAAGCATGTAAAATATATGTGTGGGAGAGTGCACTGAAAGCAGAAGCACCCTTTCCGAAAAATGAAATGTATTTTATGTAATGTCAAAGCCCCAGTGTTTGGGAACTGTGAGCTATTTACACTCTTGGCCATGGGACTGATATTTGGCTTGAATCAAAACCCTCCAGCCACATATGTTCGCGACCCCGTCCGCGCCCCCAGCTCCGTCCACGACCCCGGTCGCGGTTCGTGAGTCCGTGTCTTTTGCTTTGTGCCTGGGTCTCGCCTTTGCTTTTCATTCTGTGCAGGACAGAGAGAAGGAGGGGGTGAAGGTCGAGGGGTGCAGAAAGCAGGAGAGCTCCTCTTGCTCTCCGATAGTGCCAAAGCCACTGACTGCACCTTGGAGGCCATCCTGCCTCATCTCTTACATATGTCCCTGTCCTTCATTGTTTTGTGTTATGCGTGTCGGTTCCCTGTTTTTTGTACTTTGTGTTTTTGGCTGTTTTATATTAAATGCCTTATTCGTCTACCTGGCAACCTGGCTCTTCTCTGCTCGGCTCGGGTGAGCACTCGTTCGAGTTCCGGCGCGCATTCGTAACACAACAACTGCATATGAAAATCAATATTGTAAAAGCTGATAATCATTTTTGAATGAAAAGACACATTGAGCACATTGAGAAATAACTAATTTAAGACCAATTACAGGCCACAACATAGCCATGTGGGGCAGTATTGGCAATATTGGCAATATCGTTTTCCATTTGTAGACCGTCTGTCCCACTGTGGACACATGAACATCAAATGTGATGTTGGCAAGAACATAATGCCATGTTGACTAAAATAGGACAGCATTTAATCATTTTATTTTAACACATTTGGGCTCATGGGCAATAGGTTAATAAACATAGTTAAAACAGTTTTGATAGTCTGTCAGAGACAGTAAATAAATAGCAAATATCATTTACGTTGCTGCTTTTTTGGTTTGATTCAGAAACAGTGCAATTTACTTTGGGATTATTATGCTCAAGAGAGGGATCAGCAATGCTGCATGTGAAGATTCTCAACCGTTAATGTATTACAAAAAATCTGTGACTATGTTCATTTATTCATTATCTTCCACATAATCCTCTACTAGGGCCGTGCGTGGATTCCCCATGCCCATCCAGGGGAGAATGTCTTTGGCACTTTGCAAATACACCCAGCACAGGGTGTCAATCCAATGCTAGGCACACACTCACAATTTCAAGAAAAAGTATGTGAACCCTTTGGGATTACTTTTTGCATAAATTGGTCATTAAATATATTGCTTACTATTGTTTAATATGGACACCTGTCCCTAAACAATCTGTACATGGCTGTCAGACACTGTGATGTGCCCAGCCTCTTTCTTCTTAAAAAAAAAAAACGTTATGTTTTTTTTTGCCACTGTTGCTTCATCTTGCTCTTTGGGGTTTTAGGCTTAAACTCTGTAAAGCTGCTTGTAAAAAGTGCTATATAATTAAATTGCTTGAACTTGAACTTAATTTACTGATTTGCATTAAAGTCACAACAATAGACAAACCTTTGGTAGCAATAACCTCAACCATATGTTTCCTGTAGTTGCAGATCAGACCTGCACAACGATGAATTTTGGACCACTCCTCAACACAGAACTGTTTCATTTTAGCAGTATTTTTGGGATATCTGGTGTGAATCGCTCTATTGAGGTCATGTCACAGCAACTCAATTGGGTTAAGGTCAGTACTCTCCAGAAGGCGTATTTTCTTCTGTTGAAGCCATTCAGTTGTTGATTTACTTCTATATTTTGGGTTGTTGTCCTGTTGCATAATCCAGCCTCTGTTGAGATTCAGTTGGTCTTAAGACAGTTGGTCTTAAGTTTTCCTGCAAAATGTCTTGGTAAACTTGAAAATAAATTTTTCCGTTGATGACAGCAATCCGTCCAGACCCTGATGCAGCAACACAACCCCAAACCCCAAACCCCCTCCACAATATTTCACAGTTCGGTTGAGGTTTAGATTATGGTGTGCTGAGCCTTTTTTTTTTACACACAAAACGTTGTGTGGAAATCATTGGCTTCCTACTTGGTATCCTTGCATGAACTCTATTCTTGTTTAATGTTTTACATATTGTAGATTTGACAACAAAGATGTTAGCATGTGCCAGAGATTTCTGTTAGTCTTTAACTGACCTCTAGGACTTCATTGATCATTCTGCCTTGTACTCTTGCTATCATATTGACTGGACGACCACACCTAGGGAGAGTAGCAACAGTGCTGAACGTTTTCCATTTGTAGACCGTCCGTCCCCCTGTGGACACATGAACATCAAAGCTTCATGCAAGTCAGCAATTCTTGAACGTATGTCTTTTGAGAGCTCTTTTGTACGAGGCATGATTCACATTAAACAATGCTTCTTAAGAACAGCAAATTCTGGTGTGTGTTTTTTAACCAACACATCCAATCTCATCAAATTGATTGGACTCCAGGTTGGTTGACTCCTGGCTCCAATTTACATGTTGTGTTCAATAAAACTATGCAAACATATATATATATATATATATATTTTGTGTGTGGAATTCTTTTAAGCAGACTGTGTTTATTGTTGTGACTTAGATAAAAATCAGAACACATTTAATAACCAATTCATGCACAGATTCAAGTAGCCCCTAAGGGTTCACATTCTTTCTTGCAACTGTATATAAAATAATTCTATTATTTATAATATTGATTGATTGATTGATTTAACTTTATTGTTATTGCTTTGTTGTCAGAGATGAATATGGCCCACTCCATTGTTCTTAAATTTGCCTTAACATAATGATACCTTTAGTCTGGGACGGCCAGGAGTAGACTGCTACTGTCAGCATGAAGGTGGACCAGCTGTACTGCAGCTGCAGTTCCTTATCAATGAGGTAACACTCACTCACATACACACAACAAGTAAGTTTATATTTTAAGAATATTATTAACTAATTACCTCTGTATCATAACTGAACTTGGGAATTTTTCTTCAGTGGTAGTTTAAAAACAGCTAATGATATATTGTGCAGTGGGAAAGTGTTTGCATGTGTTTAATCGTGCACCACATGCCCATTTTTAATTCACAGTCTTTACTCCTGGCAAGTTGGGTCAGGTCAAAAGCAAAAAACATACTGAACCGGGGAGATTTAATGTTCTTGCACTATTAGGTATTACCAATGTCAAATGTTGTGCAGCATGCTGTTTCTATCTACCTATATATATGAGATTTCTATAAAATCGAAAATAACACATTGTGGTTGGGAGTCTAGAGAATATAACTAGTCTCATATTTTATTTCCTTTTTCTGTTGATTGTTGATTACAAAGTTTAGATCAGCAAGTGATTTACTTTATGCTTGTCCAGCTGCTCTCAAACATTTCATTAGAATTGTTATCATTAGTATCCTTGACAGCAGTGCTAAAGTCCCATACAACAAACTCTTGTTAAAATGCAGTGGTGGATCGGGAAATCAATCCACTTTCAATAACTATTTTATGGCTAGATGACAAAATGACTTGTGTAGCCACACATAGTAAAATCATCAACAATAACCTCATAAAATTGCAATATTAGTTGAGAAAATAGCACTCAACAAAATCCTGATCAAATCCTGATTATTTGTACACAGAATTATTCTTTTATTTTTTAAAAAGAGTTTAGGTAGTTCCATCTATAAGTCCTTTCTTATTGCCATGGAAGTCGAGTCATCTTTCTGGCACAAGGTTTAATTCTAACCGCCGCAATTTTTCCCTAGGGATTAATAAAATATTCTGTTTCTGATTCTGAATTTGCTATAAATGTTTGTTTGACTGAAGCAGTAAACTCTCTGACTATCCAATCAAAGTGCATGAATACGTTGACGTGATGTATGCCTGCTAAAAGGCCTTGGCAGTCATCAACTTAAAATCTGATTGTTATAGCAACAGGTTACTCTGATGCTACCTGGCCATCAGATCTCATTGTGAAGGACTTAGGCAGATGATTTGATCCTGGCAACAAATTTTGCTGAAATGTGATTTCAGCATCACTGAAATGGTGCAACTGGGGGAAACAGTGTAAAAGAAAGCAGCAGACCATTTGAAATTATTTAATAAGTATTCATTGCCAAAATATAATTAATCTGAGATTTAGATATTTATTTAAGTTTCTGACAGCCTGCCACTGTTAATATGCAATTTGGTAAATTATGACCGTTATTTAAATTTTTTTTTACTTAAGTGAAAGCATAAACAAAATGCAAATTCTGAATTACACTTAAAGCAATTTTACTTTGTATTCTTCAATCTGGGTGTGGGTTTTTTTTATATTTTGCGGTCAGTATTTTGAGAAGTAAAACTATTTCTATTTCTTCTACCCGAGATGTAACAACTGTTTTCGTTTTTGTGTTGTCAAAAAGTAAATTTTTTTTTGAAGGATTAGAGGTTTACTTTGGCATGGCCTTTTTGAGATTATATTATGTCATCACATTATAGATATACAAAAGGAGAGGCATAGTCAAAATATACAAAACCATTTGGACAGCCAAACTGCACATGGATAATTCTGAGAAGTCATCCAGTGTGACAGTTTGTGACAGCCGGCCCATACGAGTACATTTGCTAAACAAACTGTGTCTGCATAAATTATATGTTGCATTAATAAAACAAGCATAGCTTTATGAAATGCATTACAATTTGTACAGCACCTTCATGTTATGTAATTGTTACTACAAAAACAGTACAGTTGGGGCAAATTAGCTATAATCAACTGAAATGTTATCAAGTAAAATTATGTCTTCCACATGGACAAATTACTGTGGTGCCACCTTGGTGAATAGGAAATGATATGAAATGTAATATAAATCAAGTGAACATGAGTATCAGGTATTTATTTTTCACAATAACAAAGTCTATTTTTCAAAAACATTTTATTTATTAACATATTTATGTTTTTGCATTTTCCAAATCAGTATTCTAAACAACCCTTTTAGTGACATCCATGTTTTACAATCACCCGTATACATCACCTAGTCTTTTTTTTCATGGTCATTTCTTAATTTTGCTTTTTATGCTTCAGTCATTAATAACATGACATAATAACATGTGCTTAAATTCTCATATAGAGGATTGACAATCTGATTAGTGTAGCATTTGAATGTGTTCAAAAGTGCTATGCTTTTATAACAAAACATTACAGTGACATTTTAAATAGACCATTGTTAGGATGCACATACATATGGCTGGCAGTCTGGTGTACTGAAGGACAAGAACACATATATAATAGTCTTGGTGGCAGACAAAGCTAAAGAGAAACAAACATCTACACATACACATACCAGATAGTTGCACACATTGGTAACAACACTGAACAAACACACATATAATATTCAAACTAGAGGTCAAGATTGACAGGTGGTCAAAAGACATCAACAATTATTTTTTACTATTGAATAATTTACTTTTACTTTACTTTTATTTTATAGTTTTTGCCTGCCTTTAATTTCCTATACATCTAAAAGTGTTTTTTTTTTTTTGCTCTCATTCCTCCTCCAACACAATACTGTTGTCTTTGGGTTAGAAAGATAGTAAACATGTTTATATAAACAGCATCACCATGGAAACACATGTATGGTTCACCTGCATACTGATAAACAAAAGGGTTCATTTTAAAGATCTTACCGTATTTAATATTTAGAAGAAAACTTAAAAAATAGTGATGCAAATGTTTAATGCATGTGCAGTAATGTGCAGCACTGTAGGCAAAAAATTGCAAACCTTGTGTCACTTTTCCTGCTAAAAGCCCCAAAATATTAAACAACAAACAGTATGAATTCCAAATATTCCTGATTGTAAATAATGAATCCTTAAATGCAACATGGCTCTGACATAAAGCTGTACAGTTTTCAAACTTAATAGTAAACAATAGGTCTGGTTCTAAGGTAGTACAGTAAAAAATGGTGTGTTGTTTGTGTTAAAATGTCATATCCAATATTGCTAACTAGTCCTTTAGTTCACTAAAGTGTATTTGTCACTAATGTGCATTTGTCATAAAATATTTATGAAATGCATGTACAAAACAGCATTACACAGGCTTCACATGGTATTCGATCACATTACAGACTGACTACTAACCTATCATTGCAGTACATGATGCATTATGTTCATAAAATATACAGATCTACAAAGATCAGCTGAAAGTTTTGCAAAGTACTGCAATGTACAATTTAAATTTATGGGACACAAAAACAGTAGTAACTAGAGAACTTTAAGTTACATCATTGTTAAATCACTATGTAAAAGTTGAATTTCTTTGCTTTTCCAGGAAGAAATGCGACATGGTGAGTCTCAAGGCTGTCATTTAGACATAGACTCACTGTGACACCCAGCTGTGGCTCTCTGACTATGAAATTTTTTTATCCACATTATTATCCACATTATTGACAAAATAAAATATCTATCTATTTAAAATGTTAGAATATATATCTGTCTATCTGTCTGTAGATTTTACATATACTAGAATTCATGCTCACCAGCCATCTATTTCATATCTGGAGCCATCAACTCCAGATATGTGCTGCGCTTTGACACTTATACTTACTTGGGATGGGTACTAAACTCAAATAATTTTCATTGTGTGCAAAGTCCAAGTAAGACAATTGGAAATTGGAAAATTGTGTGATCGCTTGCCTAATAAAACAATGGTGACTAATATGTACAAGGCATTGTGAAAAATTAACTATAATTTGTACATTGATATGCAGGTAGTGTAAAATTTCTTGTGCATGTTTGTTTAGGGAGCGCTGGTCACAGCTTGTGCAGATGACACGCTGCATCTTTGGAATCTTCGGCAGAGGCGCCCAGCAGTACTGCATTCGCTTAAATTTAATAGGGAGCGGTAAGCCCACATGTTCCTATGTAATATTCTATGACAGTATGCCATACACAGCAGTTTATAATATGACAGTTGAGAAAGATTCCATGACACATCCAAAGAAGTAAAGCAACATTTTATTGTCACAAATAATGCTCACAAATATCTGTTTCTTTTTAATAATTATTTTTTATTAGTTAAGTTTATCTGGATAGAACAAATAGCTATTCCCCAATTAGAACAGATACAATCAATAAAGTCAATTAGCTTATCCTAACCAGGAACCAAAGCCAGAACGTATGAGCTGGAAGTGTTGTCCCACCATGCCACCCTTGTTTTTGGTTCACCTACCATTTGCATTCATTCATATTAAATTTATTAGGAACAATCCAGTGCTTCTTGTGAAGAAAGAAAAAACAATGTTCAAAAACATGTTAACTTATTTTTCTGTCTTTGGCCTTATTTTAGGCGATACTACAGTGTAAGGATCATCGTATTTCATTTGTCATAGTTTTATACCTGATGTCCTGAGTCAATTTTCGATATCCACTAATTGGTGTAGGTATAATATAGGTCAAGATTATTGACATTTGAATGTTTACACAAACCATAGTATGTGCTAAATGTGCATTTATATTATTCAAAGTTAGTTTACTAACTCAATTATTAAACTAAGATGTTAATTTCCTAAATTGTTTACCTTTAAATTTGATAAGAAATTCAAATTGTAGTTAAAACAATGTGGAGCAACAATATGGAGCAACAAAAAAAACAATAGGATGTTCCTTAAATATTATAACATTCCCACTCCTTAACGTCATAAATAGAAGAGCTACTATATTAGTGTTAAGCAAGTCAGAAGTAGTGACAAATACAATAATTCGGATGTTATGAAATCAAGGACTTTGTTGTGACTGCCAATATCTTTCCCAAATGGTGATATTGAGTCTTAAAATGTGACTGTAATTCTGAGTCATCTTGCACAACAAACTGGCCTTGATGGCCAAAGATAAAAGTAAGTAAAGTCACGACCAAGCAGATTTTATCTATTAAAGCAATACCTCACCTTACCTGATTTTATATCTCGATCTAGACTGGTGAAGAAAAAACTGTGAGTCATTCACGTCTGAGTTTGTTCGATGTAAAGAATATGAAGAATTTTCTGTAAAAGAATTTCTGTATTTGAATGTCATATTAACAAAAGTTTTGCTCCTGTTGACTTTGCTTTCAAATGCATTTAGCCATTATTGTAACTCTTTAGACATAGTCTGATGACTGTATTTTGATATTTAATGCATGTTCGAAAGCACAAAACCCCATTTTGCTGTAGCCTTTTGAAATGGTCTAATATGCTTCCATATAACTAATCTTTGCTTAGACATTTAGCTTTGAACTTTAATAAATTTGGTATAAATGTATAATTCAGATGGGCAGCACGGTGCCCTTATTGGTTAGCATGTTCACCTCTCAGCACTGGGGTTTCCCAATTCTAATCTCAATCTGGGTGGAGTTTCCATGTTCTCCCTTGTGTTCTCCTCCCACTCCCACATGAATTCATTGGATGGATAAATTGAATGCTCTAAATTGTCCCATACAGTGTATGTGTGTGTTTGTGTGTGTGGCTGTGTGAGTGAGTGTGTATCTGCACTGCCTTCAAAACATTCTTTGCTGGATGGGTAATGGAACCTCCCACAACTCTAGTAGTGGATTAAGCTCAATGAATTAATAAACGTATAATTCAGAATCTATTGTTTTAAACATAAACCTTATTTGGAAAATTAGCATAAACATTTTCACATTAAGGGCTGCACGGTGGCTTAGTGGTTAGCACATACGCCTCTCAGCGCTGGGGATTCCCGGTTCGAATCCCTATCTGGGTGGAGTTTGCATGTTCTCCCCGTGTCTGCGTGG
>JAOUQT010278975.1:0-16910 GCA_025769995.1 Xyliphius kryptos | reverse complement strand
GGGATAGGACCTAGTTATTGTGGGTGACGACTCCTGGCATTTCGCAGGCAGATGGTTAAGCCATTCTGTCTGCTGCCCGGCCTCGGCTCTGAGGAGTCAGTTTCCATTCCTATTTTAAAAAAACCCTAACAACTATGTTATGTGACATGAGCGCAGCAGCGCCCTCTTGTGAGGGATGGATGCCGTCCCATTTCAAAAGTCCAGGCCTTCCCTCAAAAGTAGACCAATTGTCTATGAAGGCAATGTTGTTATCTGAGCACCACTTAGACGTCCAGCAGTGTAGCGACCATAACCTGCTGTAGGTTTGGGTTAGGTTCAGGGAGCATGGCATCATTCTCACACATACAAAGTGACGGTGCGATGTGCCACAGTGTGATGTCACAGTGTGTTATAAACATGGTGTGTGATACAGATAATGACAGATGGAGTGTAAATGCAGCCAGATACTCGAGCTGAGGTTTCATTTCCTGATTGAATGAAGATTAAAGGGAGATGAACATCTGAAGTGCTGCAGAAACTGGTCTTCAGAGGTTCCTGCAGAAGCTTTAGTTCCTGCTCCTGTAAGGGGTCTGATTCAGTCTGACCCAATTCCACACTGAAGTCGAGATTCTAAATGAAACGCTTACATTCCGTTCTGATATCTCTCTCAGACCTGTCTCTTATCTGGATGCTGCTAATCCCCGTCTGCATATTTCCATCTGCTGGTGGAGCTGTGAGAGTGAACCCCACCTCCTCCACCCCCCCCTCAGCCCTTATCTCCTGCCCTCCTTCCTCTGAAATCGGAGCAACATTAGCCTGAGCTTCAGGTTAAGAGCTGCCTGGAACATGTTTATCAGCACAGAGGAATGTTCTACTGAAACAGCACAATGCCCCCCTCCGTTCCTGCAGCGTTGGGGATCTGAGATCAGTTCTGCTCACAGTCCATTTACATTCGGTTGCTTCTGTTTAGTTTATTACAGAACATCTGTTAGAACAAAAGACGTGCTGCTGCAAAGCTTACTGAGGTACCTGAAGATTCACCAGAGAGACGCTTCTCACATCACAGATGATGATGATGATGGTGGTGGTGGTGAAGATGTGATGATGATGGAGACCCTCAGTCTCAGAGAGTTTTTTAGGTTTGGAACTCTGTCAAGCTGCTTTGAGAAGATGTACTATTGTAAAAAAATGCTATCTAAATAAATAAACCTGAGGTTTTACAAAATAAAAGTCATTTTGCTTTTTAATCAGTCATGGAAACTGAAGAGCTCAGTTTGTGTAGAAGTTTGAGTGAGGAGCACTTACAGGGTCTGAAGCAGATAGACTACAGAATGGAACTGTAGAACTACAAAGCCCAGCTGGGTGAACGAAAAGGGACAGAACATGAGCGGAACCTGGTTGTCTGGGTTTCAGATGTGTACCGGTTTTACCGGTTCGCTCCAGTTCAGTTTGCTTCTGTCCAGTCCAGTCAGTTGTGTCCGGTCGGTGTGGAATGCTTTGATTCTGTCTCTCACACAGTCCTCCTTTTCAGTCGAGCGAGAGATGAATCTTTTAAAGAGAGTTTACAGGAGAAAGGAGAACTGACCCGGAGGTGCTTCATACAGAACCGAGTTCAGCAGCTGCTCCGATTGATAAGCACCTCTAAAGAACTGTGCATTCACACAGGGTGACCTCTGACCTCTATCCCATCAGCACTCCGCTTTAGGGGACAAAAGTCTGTGGAGAGATAAAGGTGCAAATCTCTAGATCTGCAGAACACAGCAACATTTTACACAGGAAAGGGAAATTAAGCCCTGCCTCCAGAAATCTCACAAGTCGATTCAGTCATGACTCTACAGGTCTGAGAAAGGAGAGAGAGAAAGAGAGAATGAGGACACATATGGTCACGTATCGGATAGTGCAGGTTTTCTCAGTGCGGCGCGGCGCGGCATCACGCTGGTTCTCCTGATCAGCGCCGACGCTCTCAGCTCCACAGTGGAGTCTGATTAACGACGGCGCCGTCTGATTAAAGCAGCAGCAGAACCTGAGTTTCAGCCAAGTTACATATTCCCCCAAAAAGTTCCCCAAATTAAATTAGGTGCTGCGCTGTTCCGTTAGCAACGCCAACTGCTGTCACAACAGGGTACGAACATCATTAAGTGACTTCCCCAGAATTCCGGCCCTGAGCCGCAGAGGTGCTCCACTCCCACCTCCGTCCCTTTCTCTGAACTAAAAATCCATTTCAGCGTTCGTGGTGCTCCCGACGACCTCCCTGCAAGACATGCAGCCCATGTCCCGCCCACATCCTGCATATGTCCCGCCCACATCCAGCCCATATACCAGATGAAGGCCCTGTGTGTTAGCTTCATTCTGAAAATGCTTGTTAAGGTTGAAACACCTGCTTTGCTTTGTGGAATCAGCATCCACCTCCTCTGTGATGCTCAGGCAGGTTCTGGGTTCTGGGTTTGGGGAATTACTTTTGGTCATAAGCAACATCTGGACTCTCCACAGCTGTATACGTTGTAAAATCATTGAGTCATTTATATCTGGCTTTTAGTTTTTCAAACCTCAATCCAATTACAATCCTATTTTCTGTTCAATTACTCCGCCTTAATGATGTCAGAGTATGAGTGATGATGTGCTGGATGTTTCAGAAGCACCATCAGGGCCGCGTGTTATTAGTGATTGGTTAGGAAGGGAGTCATTAAGCAGCCGCTGAAGAAATCTGGCTGCTTAATGACGTGTTTGGAAACGTTGTAAATGTGGTTTGTTTTTATTTCACTGAAAATACAAACTCATTATTAATGCTGCTGAAGGTCTGAGAGAACAAATCATTACGCACGCTCAGCGTTTAATCATTCTGAGAGTTTACGAACGGAAACGCCTCCGTACGGCTGTGTGACATCACAACACACACAACGACCAATCCTCTGAGTCAGGGTGGGTTGGATTGAGTAAGGGAGGGTGGAGTAACCTGGTGGAGGATGGTGTGACAGAGAGGACAAAACTAGGATAGAATAATAGAGTGGGTGGAGTCACGGTGATGTCACAGTCATGTGTTTAAACCATAATTAGCATTTTGATGACTTGGGACTTTATCACCGACGCTACAATTTAAAGATGTTCAGCCATCAGACAAAAAGTTTACAGTTTAGGCCCCACCTCCACCATCTAGACCCATTGTGGGCCCAAGGCCCCTAAGTCATGACTGACCCAGAGCGCTGACCGTAGCCAAACGTAGACCATACCAACATCACCAGAGACTTTTTTTCTTGCCACCGTTGCTTCAGTTTGTTCTTTGGGGGTTCAGGCTTACAACTGATGATGAATTATGGGTAAAGGATTTATTTAAATAAACATAACACTTATGAATGGCTCTGGGTGTTTTTTTGTAAATCCATCTTAAAGATGTTCAGCACGCGACACGCGGACATGTTCTCCTATAATCATTCATCTGTTTAGTAAATAGTTTGTTAACACATGAGCCAATCAGAGCGCAGAAGCAGGATGAATAATAGATAATCAGAGTAACCACAGAGGATGTGCGGTAGGTGCAGCAGCGCCTCCTCTGATTGGTTGGTAGGAACAGATGGATTGTTGTAATGCACTGGCGCTGCTCTTTATTGCACTTTTCCTGCGTTCTGTTTTTCATTTAAAGCGTTTCCTCTGATTCACGGCGGCTCTGATTCACTTTCGGCGTCTGAGAGAATCTGGCCTGTAGATAAAGGACTGCGTGCTTCCTTCCTCCTGCAGATTTGGCCCTTAGAGGAAATAAGGAAAGGAGTTGTTTCTTATTGTATTAAATAATTCAGAGGCGCTCGTGCTGCCTCGCCGACACGGCACCCAAAAAGAGAATAATTAAGAGTTTCTCGCCGCTGAGCGCCCGAGACCCTGAACGCCGTCCCTGAGCATGTGCTGTGCTGAACATCAGCTCCCGCATCCAATATAGCTTCCTGCTTCCTCTCGTTCTATAGAGAAAAATGAGGCGTTTAATTTTTTCTACATTAATCTGTCACCTCTGTTTAAAAGAGAAGAGCGGCATTAATCATGCGGTACATCCAGATGTCTTCAAGGTCACGTAATGATTAAGAACAAGCGGCGCACTAGAACCTGCATCGCCGAGGGTTGTGCAATATTCACACTTTATTCATGTATTCAGTGTCCTGAAGCTCAGGTATGGAGCCCGGAGCTTTAAATAAAGCTTTAAAATGTAATATTTATCTTTCATCAGACATCAGACCTGGAATCCATCAAACTGCTTCAATCTGTTCTCCTCAGAAACCTGCAGATTTATTAATAAACACTTATCAAATCAAACATCCGTCTGAATTCATTCACTTCCTTTATTTAATCATCACTTCACACGATCAAGTCAGGCTCCTGATTGGCCGACAGGAAGCGCAGTGGTTATCCCAGTTCATCAGCTTGTTCCAGTGTGAGGGGGTCAGAATGAAACCAGTACAACCAGTTTAAATTTGTGTGTGATTAATTCTCTGTAGATAAAGCTGTGGATCTCAGGTTTAGCGGTGCTGATCATTTCACCTCCTCACCCTGCTCATCATCACTAGGGGGCGTGGCGCTGAAATGAAGGTATTCCAGTGAGCCCTCTCGACTAAGTACCCTGCAGTATCCACCCTTTTATTTCTGCTGCTCTAGTCAATTAGGGGCGGAGTCACATGCTGTGTGTCAATCATTCTGTGTAAACCGTGAGGAGACGCCTGCGCGCCGGCAGGAGACAGGATGCTCAGTAGTGGAGAACAACGTGTGACAAAAAAAAGATTATACCTGGCTTAAATACACACACAAAATAAACAAGTACACACACACACACACACACACACACACTAACCAATGAGAACCTAAAGTTAATAAGCAACGGAAGCGACCAATAATTGAAACTAATAAGCTAATTAACAAGGGAAGTTCAAAAGAAACATAAAGTCAGGTGAGGTGCAAACTTGTCTTGCCACTGTCTCCCTGTCGCTCTTTTGGGGTTGAGGCTCAGAAAAGCTGCTTTGTGACACACACACACTGCTGTAATAACATCTCTATAAATAAATTACTTGATTTTAAATTAAGAATCAGGTGAAAATATGTGAATCAAATTAGGAGTCAGCTGATGTACCTGAATCACACTAGAATTACAAAATCTAATGAAAAGAAGTGAATCGGATACGAATCAGAAATCAAAGAGGGTTAAATGAGTCACATGAAGGTAAAAGAATTACAGAATGATTAATGAATCAGATAAAAACATGAGAATGAGTCATTTGTGGTTTGATTCAGAGTCGTTTGTAATCAGGTTCTGTTCTTTACAGAGGAACCCAGCTGTGAATTTTGGAAGGTTCTGATGATGCAGAGCTGCTGTCCTGTGGCGTGCGGTGAACTTCTCCTCTTCATTACCCAGCTCTCCCGGTTCTGCCTTCGTTATCGCGAGAACAGCTCAGAAAACCTGACCTCACAATGTTAGTGAGTACTGACTTCCTGTTTCCTGTTGTACACCAGATAAAGAGAATTAAAGTTTATTAAAGCTGAAGGATGAACAATTTTTATTGTTGTAGTAATTACTGGTCTTATTACTGAATATGAACCGTAAAACTGTACAGAGGAACCTTAAAGGTGATATAACATGGTTCCTGTTCTTCTTTAAAGCAAAAAGTGTTCTTGTGTTACATTTATTGTTTTCTTGTAAACACAGAACTGTAACAGAACCGAGCTGTGTGTTCTGATCGAGTTAAAAACACTGCGGTCATCCGTCACCACTCTGACACGACATCTAATGCACTCATCATCACTGACGTCCTCTGGGGTTCCACGCCTCGAGAACCAGAGGAGTGGGTTCCATATGAAGAACATAATGTGATTCTTTACGTTGAGAACTCACACACACACACACACGGTGGAGGTTCTGATGGATGGTTGTAAAATGGTATGTTTCTGGTCTGTAGGACGACGTGGTGTCTCTCTCTCTCCCTCTCTCTCGTTCATTGTTATTGAGGTGGAGAGGCTGAGTGTGTAAGAACTGCTCATCCATCCTCCTGCAGCAGGTCAGAGGTCAGCCGTGTTGTTCTGTAAAGCGGCTCGGCGGTTTATCTCGCTGCGTGTTTGCTGTACATTCTGTTCTCATTACACAGCAGTAATCAAATATATATGGACGTTCCTGTGAGACACCAGGGTTCAGCTCTAGGTTCCTCTCTGATTGTCCCTGCTCATTCAGCACTGCACAAAAGCAGGATCAGAGACAACCAGAAAGGAAACAATGAGAACTAGAGTGTTCCACTGTGTTCCTTAGTTCCTCTGGAGGTTCATAAAGACATCACAGCATACAGATGTTTAGATCTATAATAAACATGAAAATTAGAAATGTGTTGTAGTGGAGCGTTGTCCGTCTGAAGTGCAGGGGGTCGATGTTTTACTTATGACTTTATTTTAGTGCTGTAGGCTGCAGTTCCTCCTCCCTGCCGATAGGTGGTGTCCTCTCTTAAGCTGCTTGTACTTGTGTACTTGTGAAGGTAAGCTGCTGTGTTAAGCATCTTATTAAATATTATTTTTAGTACGCGTCCATGATCCGGGCGGCTTAAAGAAAAATCTGAAATCCATTTTATACAATTATTAAAGGTGAATTAGTTGTTTGAGATTGTTTCTCATATTTACATCTGATGCATCGTGTTTTGTGCAGCTTGTTTTTATCACGGATCTTTATTTATGTACTGTTTATAATGCAGTCATTCTGGTGTGGGTTATAATGTGGATGCTGTGGTTCTTGTTTTGTTTCTTCTGTAAGTTCTCTGATTTTGTGGTATGCTATCTTTAAAACCTGCTCTTTTAGAAAGATCTGGATGAAGAGTCTGTGGCAAAAAAAACTGCTTCCATGATTAAAAACAGAATCATAAAACACACACAACGCAGAGAAAACTTCTTTAGTTTAGGGTCATACAGATGGTCCTGGAACTTCAGATTCTTTACAGTACATCTTGGAACCTCAGGTTCTTTACAGAAGGTCCTGGAACCTGCTGCTTTAGTATAGAGACTGTTGATGTAGCGGCTCAGTGTTTAAACAGATTTGTACTGAATGTCCGACACCGCCATGCACTCACTCTGATCTTTATCGCTTTACCCTGAGTGGCTGCTTGTGTTGGTGGTTGTTGCGCGGCGCAGGTCGTGGCCGAGCGTGTAAGTTATTCCTCGGGACGGCTGCAGGAGATGATTCTGCGCTCCCAGCTGAAGCAGTCATCGTAAATAATCTGTAAATTGTGCTGCACCTGTCACTGTACTCTGAATGCAGAACTTCCCTGGGGGACAATGATGCCCTTGGAAACTAATAAATGTGGCGCGTGTAATGATGGGGTGCCGCGGCGCCCATTGGCTCCGGCAGGAGCAGAGAAGACGCTAAAGACAGAGAGACGGCAGGAAGGGAGGCGGTGTGATTGAAACCGAACCGGAGCTCGCCAGCGTTTTCTCATTTCTGCAGTGGCCTCGCACCTTTTGCTCCAGAATGTCTGTTAATTTAACCCTTTTATCTCCCTGGTCTGTTAGCACGGCGCGAGATTGATCTCTCACGGCCATTTCATCGCCTTAATTCGCGGCCTTTGCCTCCAAGGGCACAGGGAGATTTATGGCACTGGAGAAGCGAGCGAGCTCTATTCCCATTAATATTTCATTCCTCACTTTCATCTGCTGGTCAGAATGTGAGGAGGAATGGCTGGGAATTACTGTGGGCTTCTTTCGCTCCGTATCTGTGAGAAGTGCAGACAGAAGTAATAGCTGCTCACTAAACCCAGAGCTGAGAGCGGAAGTTAAAAGAGGCGAGTTGAATTGGGAAATGGATCGATACCGTCCTCTCCAGCTGTCTGGAAGCCATGCGGATGACGATGTGAGGGAGATCCACCTCGTTTATGTGCTGCTCTAACACGTGTAACGGCGTCATCGGCAGCGACGCTCATCGACAGGTGATTTAAACCTGGTTAAAGATGCAACCTGCAGCTATTAGGGGCTGAGAGATGAAATCAAAAAATCCATTATCCTCGTTCTAATCCTGTATACATCACCGAAGCTGACACGCAGCATCAATTCCATATAACAGGAACCTCCAAGGTCCTTCCTGCAGAACCGCACTTTATGCTGGATCTATATTTATCTTTTGTTATCGCTCAGCTCGGCGCAGTGCAGAAACAACTGATGGATTTTACAATCTGATTTATTAGGTTGGAGGAAAATAAGCCAGCAGCAGCAGCTGAGCTCCGTCTGAACGGATTAAAACCAAAAACCATTAACTGAACCAACAAACGCTCAGGAAGTCCACTGCGTCGGCAGCATCACCTCCTGCGGTGACGTCCCACAGAACCAGACGGCTCGTCAAACGCTTTAATGATAGATTAAATATTCTGGGCCAAAGATGAAAAAGCGCATTCAGAGTGCATCTCAATAAAAAGTGCAAAGACCAGAATCTCAGATAGCATGCATGAGGGGGGGCATCAGCACCCACAGCAGGGGTCATCTGCATATTAGTAAATGTACTGCGAGGTTTGGATTGGTATGTTGGGGAGACGTGCTGGCATCGTGCTCCACTGTCTCCATGTGTGTTTCAGGGGGCCTATCCCGTCATCGATCTGTATAGATGTGAGTTACAGATGTGTAGCTTCCGATCGTTACAGCGTGTCCTGTCTGCACATCACATCTGTCTCCTGCGGGACGTTTCAAACTGAAACTAGTTTCTTTGTGTTTGTTAAGTAAACATTCTGTACGAACAGCGGCGGGACTTCGGCGTATATGAGAACAGCTGGCGCTGCGGCGATGCTCTGATGGTGCCGCAGCTGCTGGATGTTTCAGTTAAACTGGGGAGTTTTACAGAATTCCATAAAGCTGAATGATTGTTTTTCAGATCGGCAGAAACAGAATGTCAGATCCTGATTGTTAAGACAGAACGGTCCTCACACTGAGAGACAGCTGTTTGTGTGTCTGATGCAGGTTATGCCGTTCTGATGAGCGCAGGCGTCCGGGGCATTAAAACATCTGATCTGAATAAATCCACGCAGAACCAAAACAAGTCTAAAACTCAACTAAAGTACCTTTTTGCAGTCATGAGAACTATGTAGTTCTTCAAATATTAAGCTGTGACAGTAGAACATGCTGCAGTGTAGAAATCACATGATCAACCAGTTTACATGGAAACATCTCTGTCTCTGAGTATTAGGGGACAAAAAGAATAACTATGAGGACAAAGAGAGGAAAATCTTCTGTAGGGACCAAAAGAAGAACTGTTGGGACAAAAAAAAAAAACAAATATGGGGACAAAGAGAAGAACTATTGGGACAAAAAGAAAAACGATGGAGACAAAGAAGAGAACTGTGGGGACAAAGAAAAGAACCATGGGAACAAAGAGGGGAAGTATGGAGACAAAGAGAAGAGCTGTGGAAACAAAAAGTAGAACTATGGGGACAAAAAGAAGAACTATGGGAACCTTTTGGAAATGTAAGAACCAACAGTTTCTGGAGTACAAGTCCATCTCCAGAGGTCTTAGTGTCTCAGCTTTAGTGTCCACCGTGAGGAACCTAATGAAGAAGATTACAGCTCATGGTACTATAGTTAACCCTCTAAACCCTAACTCAAATATTTAAAGATGGCGGTATACATTCCCCCTCGTTTACGTGTTTGTATGTTCACCTGGTGGACGCCGAGCTCACAGAGTCGTTATGCTGCTGCTCTCTTATCTCTCAAACGCTGAAATGGTTTACAGCTGAAATTACGGCTAAATCATTCAAACCCAATGGGTCCCAATTATTATGGTCACATTCTAGTTGATCCAAGATTACGGTGATTCCAAGATATGTAGACGGTGTAGAGTTTGTATGTTCTCCCTATGATTTTGTGGGTTTACTCCCCTGGATGAATTCTAAATGCTGTGTGTAAGTGTTTTCCTGTGTGTGTCCTGTGACGGACTGTCGGTCTGTGTATGAGATGCAGAATGTAGAGCACTGATGAGGTGATGGTTTGTCGTGCAGGTCTTCAGTGATGTGATTGTGAATCAGAAGGTTATACGACGGCGTGAGATGCAGGTGTGAATGGAGATGGAGAAACGAGGTGGATGTGATTCTCAGAGATATTGGATTGTGGATTCGGGTCACAGACTGATCTGGAAAGTCCATCATGTGGGCGGGATTACGGCCGCGTTAAATATTCACATATCACTGTTCTGTCTGAAAGGCCCAGCGCTGCGTGTGTGTGTGTGTGAGAGAGAGAGAGAGAGCGAGAGAGAGAGAGAGAGAGAGAGACAGGACAGAGGAGATAATGACTGTAAGGTTTTGTGGCTGTGGGCTCGTCTCTCCATCACAGCACTCAGCTGAGAGCGATAACCGAGCGACGGCGGAATTAGAACTCGTTTATAAAGAAAAGCTTTGTTTTAATGAAAGACTGCAGGATGTACATTTAATATCTGATGGAGGACGAGACAGAGATCTGCTGCTCCCATTCAGCCCAGTTCCAGTCACGGGAAGTAAAATAGAAAACAGCTGGTCCAGGGGCAGGTCCGGCTCTCGGTGGGGGTCATTATAGATCAGAGCACAGAGGGGGATTGTGGGAAATTCAGAGAGGAACGCAGCGGATGTTCACCGCTCTGAGAGGCCACAGATCCTCGCTGTTTCTAAAGGTCATGCGAGGCGCTGAGGAGCAGCATTATTTTCACTCTGCAAATAAAAGGTTTGAAGACAGTCTCATTTCCTGGTCATGGGGTTCAATCTAACCCATGACCTCTGACCCTCAGAACTGGCTGCAATCAGCTCGAGGCCATTACAGCCCGAAAACACGAGCTCCCATCCAAAGAGACTCAGTATGAATCACCTGCCGTCTTTCATAGGGTTAACCCTAACCCTTTAATTTTTAATTAATAACCAATCATCAATAACCAGTCATTAAATGACCAGTCCTTACACTGAAAACTTGGAACTCTACTGTGGGTCAGAGCTCCTTAGTGAGGTCATGGATCAGAGCTCCTCGTGTGGTTTTGGGTAGGAGCTTCTGAGTAAGGTCATAGGTCAGAGCTCAGTGAGGTCATGAGTAGGAGCTCCTTGTTAAGACTGTGGGTCAGAGCTTTTCAGTGAGCTTGTGGATTGGAGGTCAAGTTCAAGTCATTTTTTTATACAGCCCTTTTTTTACAGCAGTGTGATGTCACAAAGCAGCTTTACAGAGTTCAAGCCTAAACCCCCAAAGAGCAAACCAAAACGACAGTGGCAAGTAAAAACTTCCCATTATGATTTTATGGGGTCCTTGTGAGTTTGTGGGTTCAGGACTTCATAGAGGTTTTGGGTCTGAGCACCTGAGTGAGATTGTGGGTCGGCGCTCCTCAAAGAGGTTGTTGGTCAGAGCTCTTCAGTGATGTCGTGGGTCGGAACTCTTCAGTGAGGTTTTAGATCAGAGTTTCTGGTTGAGGCTGTGGTTGTTTTTTATAATTTAAACCATATATTTTTTAGATTTAATTATTAATTATTTATTATTATTATACATTATTGGTATAAATAGATGAGGAATAATGATGTCTTGGTGTTTTTGGTTGTGGAACCGTTGGGTTCTCCAGCTTTTATATCCCTCCTCTGTATCTGTAGTTAACCACCGTGACCCCCGACATCGTTCTGAGTGATTGTTCTGTCTGCTGATGAGGTTTCAGACGAGGAACGGTGAGATTGCTTTGCGTCCGATGCCTCATGTGAGCAATGGACTTTTATTAAATTCATTGAGATCATATAAAGTATTCGGGTTCAGCGGCGGTTAAATGCTGGATGCCACTCGGGAGGCCTGTGAGTTCTCGTTTCTCAGATTAGGTTCTACATGTATTAAACGGTTTAATATTCCAGCGTGAGCCGTCTCTAAACCGCTGTTATTAGATCTGACTGGGGGATAATGGAAGTGCTAATGCAATGACGGCCAGGTTGGGACGACGTGAGAGGTTAGGTACGGGCCAAATTTTTAATCAGCCTCAAATGTCAGGAGGTGAAGTCGGAGTGCAGATGCATATCGTTAAATTAGTATGCAACCTGACTAAACAAGGACGTTCCAAAAGTCACGGGAAACTCAGCTTCATCAGAAATCCAACTTCCATCAGAAAACATCTGTTACAGACAAATACAGACTGTTACAAACGAATACAGACTGTTACAGACAAATACAGACTGTTACAGACAAATACAGACTGTTTCAGATGAATACAGACTGTTACAGACAAATACAGACTGTTACAGACTAATACAGACTGTTACAGACAAATACAGACTGTTTCAGACTGTTACAGACAAATACAGACTGTTACAGACTAATACAGACTGTTACAGACAAATACAGACTGTTTCAGACGAATACAGACTGTTACAGACAAATACAGACTGTTTCAGACAAATACAGACTGTTACAGACAAATACAGACTGTTACAGACAAATACAGACTGTTACAAACATTGTTAATGCCAGTAAAGCAGCATAACACTGTGATAAATGTAGTATGACTGACACACAGTGCAGCATGTGACTCCGCCTCTAACACCAGCATAGACTGATCCCAGATCACCAACCCAACAGCGCCACACTGAGATATACCCCTTTATCTACAGGGAATGAATTACACGCAAACGTAAACAGATGTATTTTTAATCTACTTTTAAAGATTGATTAGTGATTTAGAATCTCGAACAGTAACTGGGAGAACATTCGAAAGTTAAGGGGCCTTGTGGGAGAAGGCTCTTCCAGCAACAGCCTTTTTATAAATTCAGGAACTAAAAGTAAACCAGCACCTTGAGAGTGGCGCTCACGTGTTGGTTTATAGAACTGAATGAGTCTCTCAGTTTTTTCTGTGTGGTTTCAGGTTTAGAACGTTGTGATCATGATTTTAAAAAATGAACCAATGAGAGAGATTTATATAAATAAAAACAGAATGTGACTGACGCTGCTACAAGGATGCGTTGTTACAGTTCCATCTCACCAGCAGCGACTAAACCAGTGAGCTGGTAATTGTTATTTAAAGTGTATGAGGATCTTATGTTCTTTGTATTTTGAAAGAAGAACAAGTTTTTTAGAAGCAAAGAAAAGACTGATGAAAATGTCCGTTACATGTAGCTCACAGTAGCTTTCCTTCAGAACATCAAACCTTCAGACATTGACTCATATCAAACAGAAATGAGAACGCTCGCCATCGTCGGGCGCTGATGCGAGGGTGGTGATGAAGACTGTATTCAGAGCTTTAATCAAAGCCCATGGGCAGAAATGGGGCAGTTCTGGCTGCCGTCGTTATTACACATTAACCTGACAGCGACTCTGATTCATTTAGCTGGAAGGGGCCCCGCTTTCACACGGGAGCTGTTCATGGGGCGGTGCTGAAAATAAAGTGCTTCATAAAGTACATATATCATTAGGTGTCGGGAATCTTAGGATTTACATCTCGGCCGTCATCACTGAAGGTGTTTATTAATGATAATGATGAATTTACGTGTGGCGTTCAGATCAACAAGATATAAATCACCTGCGTGCAGATCATTCGTCTTATTATACATTTATTTAACAATTGTTTTCTGCACAAGGCAATTGTATAGTGGTGCACCATATGCATGCGTATGAATTATTCTGATCTTTAATTTAATCCATCAGACGTTGCTGTCAGAGTAACGATCACACACACCGCTCCGTTCAGCAGCAAACCTCCTACAGCTTCAGAACGAAAGAACAACAAACAGGAACACGAAACAGAACACGCCGAGAACCAACGGGAGGAAAAACCCAAAGTACAAAGACACAGTGAGCGAGAGCAAGGAGAATAAAGAGGTTCCAAGGCAGCGTAGAATGTATAGGTTTAATGACTGTGATCTTCTGAACACGTTAACGCGCTGTGTTTATGTTCAGAATAAAAATGATTATAAATTCTTTATTCAACCTCCTGAACATCTGTCATTCATCCTCTGATCGGAGTGGAGAGGGAGGCTGGGGCCTATCCCGGAGTTTTATTAAAACATATTGGACAGGTAATTACAGGACATACACACACATACATTGTGGTGTATGGATCATGTATTGATTATTAATGATATTAAAACGGAATTGGTTTTGTGCTTAGATCAGCAACATTAATTAAGGGCATTAAAATGCTACTTCCTGTTTAATGCAGCTACACTTTCATCCCTCAGATTCATTCTGGATAATTAGCGGCGGCGTTAGCAGAAGCGTGTGACTGGTGGAGGCAGAGTGGATATTAAGGAGGCCGTTAAGCGATTCACAGCTATGTAATTTGCATTTAGGAACATAATGAAAGACGTTTTGGTTCTATTACACAACGCATCATCAGCGTGAGAGCGCTGCGGGAGCAACAACTCCAAACATCAACCACCACCTCACGTTTCACACGTTACCGCCGCGCAGGACCCATCATCAAAGAACTGCGAGCAACAAACAGCCGCAGTGCCGACACCGTCATTACTCTGCCCCATCTCACCCTGTTCTCTGCCCCGTCTCACTCACTTCTCTGCCCCGTCTCACCCTGTTCTCTGCCCTGTCTCACCGTGTTCTCTGCCCCGTCTCACCCTGTTCTCTGCCCTGTCTCATCCCCAAAACGCCTTAAAAAACTAATTTCATCCAATCATGTAGTGCTGAAGAACCAGAGAGAAGGTCTTCATTAAGACATTCAATTTAACTTTATTACCTTCAAAGACACACCCGCCACGCTGCTAACGCTGCTTATACTGCTAATGCTGCTAACGCGGCTAAAGCTGAAGAACAAACTAAACTCTTTCTGACTGTAACCCAAATTAGATCCAGTAAATAAATAAATTATAAAACAGTCAACGAATTAAATTATTAGAATTAAATTATTATTAAGCCGCACGGTGTAAGGGCTGAGGACTTTTCAGTTTTGTTTTAAGGTTGTTCTCGGTCTTGTCCTGTCTGCGCCTCTCATTTGTTAATTGGTCCTCGTTTAAGTTAATTGTCTTGTCATTATAGTCAGCTGTGTTTATTCCGTCACGTGTCTCACCTGCCCATTATTTAAGTGCCTTTCCCTTGTTAGTCTTTGTCTTAGCGTCATATGAGTTACTCCATTTCTGTGTGTGCGCTTTGTTCCATGTTGTCGCTGCAATTAAAACCTCCTTATTTTGGCACTTTTGGACTTTTATACTTTTTTGCACAACAGTTATGGTTTTGGATCCGTGACACGGTGCTTCCAGACATTGATTTCTGTATTAGAGCATTTAACCAATCACATTTCAGCATCATTGATTGCCATAAAAAAGTTTGTAAATTGTTGCTTCAACCAATCAGATTTTAAGTTCTCCATATCAGAGTCTTCTAAAAGGCCTGCGCTATGTCAGTGTATTCACACTTTCTGATTGGAGAGTACTTTTGATGAGAAGACATTTTTAGCCAATTAAAACTTATTACAAAAAATACAACTGGACTTTCAGCATCAGGGTCGATGGCAGAAGAAAAGGACTTGAAACTCATTAAAGTCTTTTTAAGGAAAAAAGGAAGATGGATTTTGTACAAATAACCAGAATTTGTTCTGAGTGTTGTTTTCCTAAATTATATTGGTGTTTTATGAGGTTACTGTTGGTGATTTTGATATTTGGGTACACAATGATAACGGGGTGGGACGGGAGAACGAATGAGGCTTATATGAAAAGGTTTCATTTATTCATTATTTTAAATTCATTAAAACAAATGTATTGGATGATGGACCTGCCTGTCTCGCGTTGCAGCTTATAATTATCTCTAATCAAACCAGCCACAATAACTTATTTATTTGTGATGCAGCAGCTCTTTATCCTGAATAATATTCAGCATAATATGTTTTTATGGCCATAAAATAGTTATTGACAAGTGGAATAATTCAGATGGAACATTACTAAAGGTCCAGGTATAAAAAGATACTAATCGCATTCCACTTACTTAACCTTGTCCTAACTAATACTTTGTGGAAAACAGAAAGGTAATTCCACAATTAGTTTGGTGGACATCAGTAACTCTGCTGTGCATATTGCAGGACAGGAAATCCTCTCACCTCTATGTTGTTAAGGGTGTTGAATTCCATGAGGTCATGCAGCTGACAAAAGGCCTTGTTTGAATACTGGAAGTTAAATGTGGAGAACTGCGCGTCTGGATCGTCAAAAATGTCAAAGTCAGCAAACTCTTTCTCGCACTTGGTCTCTCGAGGAATTCCTTCAACACAAAAACTCAGCTCAGAAACAATGATGATATTATAAACGACTAAACTTACATAAAGTCGGGAAAAAGCTCAAACTCATATAAAAAAACAAAAAAACATTAGTTTGGAATTTATGCCTCAGTGATGTGTCCTGGCCGTGGTTGGTCAGATGAAACCATATTGCTAGGTCTTGCTGCCATGTGCTTCTTATGTCGCATTACAGTCAGGACACTCAACACTCAATTTTCAGTACTGTGCATAACTGTTTTGACAATAAAATTGACTAACACAGAGTGGCAGCTCCGCAGTGTCATGTATACTGTTGCCAACTTTTCAGTAAGGAAAGTAGCTATTGGCTGTTCTAAAATTCACCAAAGGACGTCATCGCCTAATTTAGGCATTATAGTCCATTTGGGTGTTTAAGAAATAAAAATTGTGGGACAGAAAAAAAGTTAGCAAAAACACTGTAAATATGTTGGAACTACAAATGAGCTCTAAATTAAAATACATTTTTAAAAGATAAAATAAGATAAGAAGCCTTTATTCTTCCCACAATGGGGAAATTAGCAAAATGCTTAGAAGTGGCCCATACTTTTTCCTATTACATGAGCTGTTACTTTTAAAAGAAATAAATGACTTTATTGCTTTGATTCACATTACATTGTTTATTTTTCACATAAATCAGTTTTAAGTTATTTAGCTAAATGTTAATCTTTTTACAAACACACACACACACACACACACACACAATGTGGACTAGGTGAGTGGCACTGTAAGACAAATG
>JAOUQT010278974.1:0-28558 GCA_025769995.1 Xyliphius kryptos | reverse complement strand
CAATCACTATAGCGATAACCCAGACAAAACGGCCCGAGTGAACCCCCCCCCCCCCACTCTACCCGGGCGCCAATCACTATGGAGATAACACACACCAAGCACCCCTTGTCATTATATACAGCTGGGCTGCTGGAGTGTGTACCCTATTAGACACACACTTGTCCACATCTAATCCTTTTATTCTTTATCAGTTCTCACCGGTTAATTTATTTCATTTAAATCGATAGTTTTAGTGCACAACAGTCTTGGATGTTTTGTTTGAATGAATGCAGAAAAGCTTCCAGTGTAAGTCAGTTTTGTGGATGAAAAGGCCGTCCTGATGAGAGAGAATGTTTTTAAGCTAACCAGAAGAGTTTGTTACCACACACAGCAGTTCTGTACAATTTTGGTGAGCCGAAAATCATCTCCATATACAAAACACAGATGAATGGGCAACACAGCAGAAAACATCATGATGGAAAGAAGGCCTTCTTCATATAAAGCACTTGCGTTAATGTATTTTTTTCTTATTGATTTGGAGTTCTAAAAAAACTAAAACAGATTAAGTACAAGTTCAGTTATGACTGTAAATGTCAAAATCTGTTGTTCTGCATATATTGTTGGTTTTCCTTTACACTTTTTTATTGTCATACCCACAGGGTCACTACAGATCAGTTATCATTTGGTTGGTCGATGATTCTCATCAGCACAGTGACCTTGATGTGGTGAGGTGTTTATGTGTATTGCACTGGAACAAGTAGATCAGATGCAGCATTGTTGCTGGAGTTTTTCAATCACCTCACCACTGGCCTGAGAGTCATTCTCTGACCAAAAATGTCCAACCACCAGCATCCTCTAGACAATGACCTGTGAGCACTTATGATGGAATGGGATGACACTAATTATGCAGCAACAGATAAGCTATGGTCTCTGGTTTCAAGAGATGGTAAATGTAAATAGTTACCAGTTTTGACTCGGTATGAAAGAGTTAACAGTTTTGATGTTGTTGGGCAACAATACATTTTACACTTCATATTAGTAGCTAGTATCTGTTTTGTTGCATTTTTGTTTTGTATATATGTTCCCTGGGGTGTTATTTTTCCTTGAATTCTTTCTGTCAGCCTTTGACCCATGTGGGCCCCCTGCCTTTTCAGCATCATCAGCAGATTTTTAGTACCTGACATTACACAGTACATCAAAATCAACTTTTCAAAAGTAAACTCCAGACATGTGAGGCAAAGAAAACCAATCTTCTTCACTGAAAACGAAGGAAGCGTTGGAGCCAAGATCATATGTGTTGGTGACAGATGAGAATGGTGAAAATGTAAGGGAATGCTAGCAGTGTGTGCAGGGGTTAAGGGGCAGAAAAAGACACGTTCCACTCCAAGCATGATGTCATGAATTTGCCTTTCTAAAGCATGGATGAGGTTGAAGGGCTGAATGTGGGCGGTGGGAATTTTGGCTAAAGGGGGACTGTAATTTGAGTGACCCCCATCTAAAATTGAAAGCAGTTGTGAATCCTCTGGAGGTTGTAACATTTGCAATCCAGACTTTGCTAGCGGTTCCCACGACACCAACTGACCTCCCTTTTCCCTTCCTGGCTTCTTGTCCTTATTTTTTGTTCGGTTCTTTCATCGTCAGACTACATTTCTATAAATGGGGAGTCTGGTGGCACTTTGGAGCGACAATCTACTCTAAAAAAGGCAAGAAACTGGGACGGGTTCAGAGCGTTCATGCTTATTACAAGCAGCTTTAAAGAGTAACAATATGCCATAATTATTTTAATAATTAAATAGCTGGATTACATTCTTCAGGTCCCGTCCCCCCCCCCCTTTTTATCTGTAATAAGCTCATGATTTTTCTTTAAAAGTACACATACGTATTACAATTTCTTTATCTTAATAGACTAATCGTTTTAATACAAGTCGTGTCATGGAGTTTAAAAAATAAAGTAACAAATGTTTTGGTGATTCAGTTATTGAGGTGATTTGATGATTATGTTTAAATCTGTTCGGCACGTTGACTTAGTGGTCAGCACGTTCACCTCTTAGCGCTAGGGATTCCTGGTTCAAATCCCGATCTGGTTTAAGTTTCCATGTTCTCCCCATGTCTGGGTGGGTTTCCTCTGGGTTCTCTGGTTTCCTCCCACAGTTCAAAAACATGGATTCAAGGTAAATTGAATGGTTTAAATTGCTTCATACAGTGTATGTTTGTGTGTGTAGCTGTGAAAGTGAGTATACCCAGCCTGTTATGGGTGAATCTGCTCAGCGCCCGAGATGTTCTCCCCTGGATGGGCATGAGGAAGCCCCCACGACCCTCGTAGAAGATTATAAATGAATGAATGTGCATTTAAATGCACTTCATGGTTCTACTATTATACAGTTCATCTTTTATCTTGTACTGTTTGTTTCTCTTTTTTGTTATTCTGTTCTTCAGCGATCATGACCACCAACAAATAAGGTATGACTAAGGTATTGAACAATTCTCAATTCTGTGGTGACAATGAAATGGTGATGGTGTGTTGAACTGGTATGAGTGGAATATATACAGCTGGGCTGCTGGAGAATGTACTCTATTACACACATTTGTGCACTTCTACGCATTTGTTTTTGCTCAGTTTGTGTTAGTCTGTGTTTTATTCATCATTTCATCAGAAATTTGAAGCATTTAGTTTATCTGTATTCCATGTTTTTGGATTATAGGAGGAATGAATAAATGAATGTTTAAGTCTGTGCATTTGTTTAAAGATGCAGCATACCAAATAGTTCTCACATTCAGCAAGGCCAATACACAAAGTAAGTTGATTTTATTGGTCAATAAAACTTCATTAATCAAGTCTACTTCCCCCAATTTTGCTGTTTTTATTAATCAGATTATGTATTTGTTTTTGTAAGCCAAAGTGCTGTAAATGTTGTTTAAATGATCACTTAATCAGGGAATGTGAAACCCAATTTATGTGTTCATGTTTTGGTTCCCTCAGTTCTATTGCAATTTAGAATTAATGCTAGAACATAGTGTTTTGTGCAATTTTAAGCTTTAAATATCCTGCTTAGTGATAACTCTTCACTGTGCCAGCATAACATGCACTTGTGCAAATAGGCATATTTTTGTTGTAAGCCAAGCCTTCTCAACTGACAGTGTTATGCTGTTTATGCCATTGGCTATGGATCTTCACTGAGGTGTTATTTGTGTATTTTTTTAATGTGTAAGTCTGAATTTTTGAGTTGCTATATCCTCGCATATACCTTAACAATGAAAAAAATATTATTAATCCTTCTTTCAGTGAGCATTCATTAATTTATTGTCTTTTATATATACTTATTTCACAACATAATTGTGTGTGTGTGGGGGGGGGGGCAATCCTTACTCTTTATTATTGTGTACAATTTAATTAATTTTACTTACATTTGGTCATTTAGCAAATCTTTGTTTTTTTATCCAAAGCGTGTCACAAGTATCCCAACTTGGTTGGGATCAGAACTCAAGGTTGATGCAGAATCCCTGGAGCACATTGGTAATTTCAGTGGAGCTGGCATTTGAACCCGTACCTTTAGATTGATGGCTGAACACCTTAACCACTGAGGTACCACTTTCTTTAATGTTTAAAAGGCATTTACAGGGTAAATTACATTCTTTGTTACATTTAGTCATTTAGCAGACACTTTTATCCAAAGCAACTTACAAATGAGATAACAACACAAGAAAATCAGTTTAATTCATTATTTCAGGACATATCATTTTGTCTTTCATTAGATCAAATGTATTATGTGGGAAAAGTCATAAATATGGATGCTCCATTGTCACATGATTGGGGACACTATCTCACTCAGGCATTTTTATAAAAGTAATAAAAGTTAGAATGACGTGAACACATTTAGTCCTGCCTTGTACATGTTCATGCTGTTTGCTGAGTTATGTAAAGGTCTGGGTACAAGATATCATTCAGGTAAAATGTGGGTGGTAAACCTCCTCCTGCCAAGCATGTGTTTGGCAGACTTTATGAGCCTTCAGTATTTATGATCTAGAATAGCTCATCTTCATCAAAGAGAGTGGCTACACCTTGATGTCAAATAGGAGAAAAGTTTTCAGTCCCACTTCCTTAATACTCTTGTCTTCGGGCTCACCCAAATAATGCCCTATTGTATTTTTGCATGATGAAATCAGAAGGAAAGAATGTTTGATACTGATTCAAAAATGCAATGAGCATTTGGAACATGCAGGAAAAATGTTGTACATGAAGTGAGCAAATTAAAAATAGAGCCAAGTTTTTTTTGTGTGTTATTCCTAAGTGCACTGTAAATTGATTTGTTACATAATGGCATGCTGAGATCAGATAAGCACAATTAAGCCCAGCCCTAGATTTAGCATTCTAACATACTGATGTGATTTGTGCGTCTGAGAGAAATGCTTTATAATGCTCTCTAATTTACTAGAACTGATTTAGGAACTGTGTTTTGTGCTTTGCCCATAAGTCATTCCATACTTATCTGTACCTACAATACTTATGCTATCAGGTTACTGTTTCAGGTTTATGTGAACTGGTGTGGTGTGAAGTACTGACACACTAAGATGTCCAGTGCCTTAACGAACACCTCACATCAGATTTACATCAGACATAAAAAACACAACACATGGCTGATAATAGTTACAAATGGAGTCATTGTATAGTGTTTATGTTTTTTTCATTTGTGTTCCATGTAGTTCCATCACATTGCAAACGTAAAAGATAAAACTTATAAAAAGATTAAAAAAAAGTGTTAACTAAACATACAATTCAAATGTAGAGATTTAAACATTACATTCAAAAACCCTGGTGAATAATAAAATGCAAATCATAGTTCTCACTTATTTGGAAAACCCTTTCATAAAGGGAAAATCTTAATTGTCTTTGAAAATTTATATCCATTTATTTTAAAGAATATTATTTAATAGATGGTGTTTAATAAAGACCCTCATTTGTTTACATAGGATGGCACGTGGCTTACTGGTTAGCAGGTCAGCCTCTCAGCACTGGGAATCCAGGTTTGAATCTCTGGGTGGAGTTTCCATGTTCTAACCGTGTCCAGGTGCGTTTTCTTTGGATCCTGTGGTTTCCTTCCATAAATCAAAAACATGTATTCATGGTAAATCGGCTCCTCTAAATCTAAATTGTCCCTATTTAGAGTGTGTGAGTCTGTATGAGTGTCCTGGGTGTATTGGACCCGCAACCCTTATCCCTAGTATAGGATTTAATTATATGCATAAGGCACAGTCATTCAAAATGTATGGCCCTTCTCCAAACTGAAATTCACAGAACATGAACATGTTTACCCATATTTTTTGTCTACTCATTATTAAATCATAAAATTTGTATAGAGGGGCGGCACAGTGGCTTAGTGGTTCGCCTCTCAGTGCTGGGGATTCCCGATTTGAATCCCGGTCTGGATGGAGTTTCCATGTTCTCTCCTTGTCCTGCTTGTGTTTCCATCAGGTTCCCAATTTGAGTTGAATGCTCTTAATTGTCCCCTGTGTGTGTCAGGCCAGTGATGGATTGGTGCCCTGTCCTGGGTGTATCTGCCCAGCGCCCAAGACGTTCTTCCCTGGATGGGCATGGGAAACTCCAGACCAAGTAGAGGATTAAGCAGAAGATACTGAATGAATGAATTAATTTGTAAAGTGCAAGCATCCCAGATCAGTGTTTTTTTTTTTTTGTGTATGGATAACAATGAGACAATACTTAGATCACCACCTGGTAATTTCCCAGTTGCCAGAAAATATGTTAAACTTGTGTATGAGACATAACATATAAAGTACAATTTTAGACTATTATTTTCTTTCTGACTGGCAGTTTTTATTGTATAAAGCGGTTATAAGGTTGTCATCATGATGCTTTAGGCATCTTCAAACCAACGCCTTTTGACTCATCTTACTTATCTTCACTTTTATGAATATAAATATAAAAGTTCAAAAGCAAGAGTACAAGAATGGAAGACACAAACAATGCAGTGACATCAGAGGTGGCCTGTTTTATTGGACTTACAAAAAATACGTAATAAAAAACCTTTTACTGCACAATAGTACTATAGTATAACATTCATGAATGAAATACTGCATTTCTAGCTTTCCGATAAACAAACCTCTGAATGTTGTTTTTCAGAACTAAATAGTTTTGAAATTATATTGTAAAGAATGAAAAAATTTAAATAAATTATTTTCCTGTAAATATATATCTTTTAGTTATATTCACTATACTGATTGATGACTATAGTGGAAAAACTCACAGTCAGTAAGAGCTAGGAAGATCTTTCCACCAATTAACAGTGGTGAAAGATTTGTGAAAACTGGCACACTGGTGAGGTTGAAGCACCAGCCGGCAGTCATCACTAGAGCGCATTTAGCAAAGCAGGCAGTATCTCATGAGAGTAAAGTGTAGGTTAAAAGAGGCAGATCCAAAGATTTCTACATCTGTAGGTTACAGTTGGGGCCATGTACTAAATGCGGACACTTTCTAAAAGCCAAAAGTTAAATGTAGAGGAGTTACATGGGTTAGCTTGTTGGTCTGTGAGCTGCAGAATTCTGAATCAGCAAAGGAGGCTTGATCATTTTATTAATAAATCATTGGAATTGCATTGCAGTATTTAAGATAGGAGAAAATGAAGGCATTGGTTAATAAAATTGCAGTAATTGATAATCATATCAATTAATACACAATTGTAAATGTAACTCGAATTATACCACCAAATTCATTTTAAATGATGTATAGATTTTGGGTTAGTGAATTTTTTTTGTTTTAGGACGTACAGGTTTAAAAATGTGACCATCCAAGAACTCTGATGTTGAATAAAACAGCATCCACAGTCATTGGATTACCATATGTGGCACTAATGTGAGTAAATATTGATAGCCATGTTTTTAACTGTCAGAAATGCAAAAAATATATTGGTGTAAAAATGTCCTTTGAACATTAATTTCCTTCTAATTTAATGAGAAAGAACAAAACAAAGTGCAAATTCTAATAAACAAGAAACATTAAAAAGGCAAAAATTGTATGTAAAATTTGTAGCTGTGAAAAAATTATAACAAAGCACATTTTTTAAACAAAAGACATCAGAAGAATCTTATCAGATATTGTTAGTCCATACAAAATAAATTATATACAGTAAATATGCCAACCACTAAGCCACCGTGCCGCCCCCAATTGAACATTAGTTGTAGTTTATTTTTTATTCAAATCCATTCCAGAATTATAAAATAATAAGGGCTTACATGAAATTGTGGCTTAAAGGACTGTGTGTTTAGGCAGTTCCAGAGTTACTTGGGGCTGTGCACTTCTTTACTTTCTCACTTAGTCATTAATGCCTGGCAGGAAGTGGGGTGATGTAAACTCAGGGAATTTTTACAGTCATAGACTACTACTGTGTTTGATTAGTGACTACAGACTTAACCATATACTGTAATTCTTAAAGGCTAAGCTTGTGTGAAAGAATTTCAGGCATAGACACAACATGTTATTCATTATGTTTGTCTTTAGTGAATTTGTGAACACTTATGGGATTTTAAGAAAACTTTTTTAGGTCCATATTGGATTAATATCAGAAGGATCCTCCCTCCTAATAGAAGGAAAACCTCCAAATAATCCAAGAACACTTTTCCAATCTGCAAACTCTGTTTCCCATCTACCTGAGGATCCCTGTCTTTTCTTTGACATCACTCTTTTTCCATGAACTTTCCGAAAGTGTGACATAATAACATAAGCATCCTTGCTCCAGCATTTTTAAAGACATAGAGTTGCTTAAATAATTTATAAGTGACGGGCTTTTCTGAGATGTTTTTTTTTCCATTGCATCAGCAGCATAGATTATTAATTTAGAAATAAGATCGTCATTAAAGTATCAGTATTAAGGAAATGTAATAATTCTTTTACGTTAGAAACTAGGAGTGCACAAAGCTTTTAACAATTGCTTTCAGACAGAAGACATTGGAATTTAAATCCATGCAAATGATCAGTGGAACTCTATCCCCCAACAAGATATGCTTCATCTTGTCCTGAAGGACGCCCCTGTTTAATGGCTTCTGTTGAAAAGGCAGCAGTATAATTCTGCCTCAGTCTTTCGTGTAAAGGCTGCGGTGCATTTATCCGTTCTTTTCTTCTCCATAAATACTCAACTATTCCAAGCATCCATTTACAAGCAAAGAAACCAAGTGGACTCAAACAAAGTTACTGCCACCAGCTGTGGCAACAGATTCCAAGCAATGGAGCACTGCCCCATTTCTCCACTACCACAAGAACAGGTGGAGGGCCTGGCACTGGATTTCTTTGGGCCATTGGCTCCACTGGGATCAATGGCAAAGTCACAGACAGCAAATGCTTTTAGAGTTAAAGTCCCAAGTCCTGATATGGACAGAAACAGGATGCAAGCCTTATGTTTACTTCCCCAAACACTACAGTTGTTTCCGTCAGGGCATTTGGTCACTAAACGTGAAAGCTTTGGGTTCAGGGATTAGTGTATGCTTAATCATCACACACGTTGACCTCAGTCTCTGAACCTTGTAAGAATAAAAAGTTTTTTGTTTTTTTAAATTTTAAAAATGTATACTAAAATCATTAACACCATAGATTACTTTTGAATTTTGGCCTAAAGCTAATTTGAACATTTCATCTATTTCTTAAAAATCATATTTATGTAAAAATTACTTTTTGCTGATATGGTTGTTCAGTTGTTTACTGGATCATTCATCATACTGTGTTTTTTTTTATCATACGCTCTGAAACCATGCATGTTATTTGAATGTGAGCTCCTAAAAGGCGTGTGTGCTGGTCTGGGCACCTGCCCTGCATTATACTTTCTAATAATAAATAAATACATTTTAAAAATAAACCAGATCGAGTAATGTGTAGGATTGATGTTACTACAGTGTAGCTGTAAAAAACAAAAAAGCTCCTAAACTACTGACTTGTGTTGTTATCTTGTAAGTTGCTTTGGATTTGTAAGTCTGCTAAATGACTAAATGTATATGTAATGCAGTTTAGACAAGTGATGCAGGGCTTGGATCAGTCCAAAGTAGAATTAAAAGCAAAATAAGAAGTCTTAGATTTAATAAATACCAAGCACAGCAGACCAGTAAAGTATGATGGTGACAACAATGCACTGTGCGGCATAATATTTTTCATGGGGAATGTAATTGGTCAGAATGTAATTCCAATATTCCACCCCCTTTTAAATGGTTTAAGATAAATGCCATAGATTGGCCGAATTAAGACTCTGACATGCTGTATGTTTGGTACAAAATGTGTGGATGATCTTATTCAGCCATACACTGCAATTCAGTATTACTAAATTACCAAAACAAGTAGTGACATGGTGACAAAATTTATAGCTACAGTATTGCAAAATGAGGCTCAGCTCTATAACGTGCTAAATTCGATGGCTGATTTAATCACTTTTTTAATGTTATGAGTCAAACATGTGTAAATACATTTGGAAAATGTTTTTCACTGTGGCTTAGTGGTTAGCATGTCCACCTCTTCATGCTGGGATCCAGTTTCAAAACCCAAACTGGATAGAGTTTCCACATTTTCCCTGTGGCCGCATGGGTTTCCTCCGGGTTCTTCAGTTCCTCCCACAGTCGAAAAACATGGATTCAAGGTTTAATGCTCTAAATTGCCCCATATTGTGTGTGTCTGTATGAGTTGTGTGTGCCCGGCAATAGATTGGCACATTTTTTCTTGAATGGGCATGGGCACCCCCCCAAAACCCTAGCAGAGAATCATGAATAAATATTATTTTAGAATAGTTAAAAATGACAAACTCAGAAGCCAATGGTGATTTTCAATTGCTTGTAAACATTGTAACTACAATATGTTACTAAGTTACTTAAATTTTTTTAATTTCATGTTTTACATGGCCAGAGGTATATAAAATCAAGCACTTAGCAGTTGTACACTGGCAGTTTCGTGGGAACAGTTTAGAACAGACTGTTTTGTTCCAGCATGACCGTGCCCCATTGCAAAAAGCAAGGTCCATAAATTTATCTCATTTGGTGCGTTTGGCATGGAAGAATTTTGGTGGCTCACATGACCCTGACCTAAACCCTGTAAAACACATTTCCACCAGACGAGAATTAGGACTTACAAGCCTGACCCTCTTTTCTTATTTCAGGGTCTGATATACCTGCTTAAAAGGACTTTTCATTAGAGTGTAAAGTGTTATACCTGCAGTTTAGGACCAATGTACAATTAAATGCCATGGAAGCTGCTGTCCAACAAAACCATGCATTTCCTTGTTTTTACCTTAACTTCTCATAAAAAGTTTCTTCAATAATCATTTGTTATATATGGCAGACTGAATATTATTTGAACAATAAACATAGGTGTTTTTATTTAGGTTTGGCTTTTCATTTGTAGGGCTGAGTTGTCTTAAGAAAGGTTATAGTATCACCTTAAATCTACCAACAAATAATGAAAGCTCAAGTCGGAACAAGGACTGACGGTGTCGTTGTTAACCTTCAAAATATGCACGTGGTAACAAGGTCCTGACCCCATGCAGATGCCTGTAATTAGTCTTCACTCACAGAGACCCTTCTGTGGCTCCACACAGGGGTCCCCTTCCTCATGTTGCATGTATGAATCATAAGCAATTTAAAAAGCCTTTAGGGTCAAGTTGTAGACTTTTTACTTTGACTCATTCATAATAAAACGAGTTCTTAGGTCATTTAGGTTTGGTATCTTAATACTAGATCACATTCCCAAAAGCGGTAACTTGCTGTTTTGTCATTATTTGGTCTCTCATGCCGAGCCCTGTAAGAAGTTTGGGTGGACCTACTGAGTGCTACATCCTGGATAAGGCGTGAGATGGCTGGTGCCAGTTGTAACAGTTTGAATGGGTTTCAAGCTGTTTTAACAGCTCTAGGTTAAAACCACTGACCAGAAATCTGTAATTAGAGGTACCCAGGCCTGTGCCTCCACTTTGTGCTTTTCGAAATGTGGGTAGAATGGAGTTAGGAGCCAACAACATCTCTATATATCTAGGTCACTGTGAGTCTTTAACTTAAACTATGTGCTTTTCACAGCAAAATGCTTTGGGCTGTTTACTTCCTTTTCATTGCTGGCAATATTTTTTTTTGTTGAAAAACTGCAGCAGTGCAGTTTGGAGACAACAACAGCTAACTGCACAATTTTCTATGCTCTTTATTTAAGATTCCCCCGCTCTCCTTGCTGGAGGCCTCTGTGATCTATCCAACAGTCTTCTACTTAACTGCTTAGGCCATCATCAGAATAAAGGAATTCACAATATACAACTCCTTTTTGGCCTTCATCCTTTGACTTGTGCTGAAACGCAGAATTCCTTTATGCAGACTGCTCTTTCTGGCAAAGTTCTTCCATGCACACTCTGGAAATCCCAAAGCTCAGAACGTTTACATTTTAGCTGTTTTTTTCCTTAGCACAAAACAAGAAATAGAGGTTGTTTCTGCTTTACCAATCAAATCTAATCCCGAATGCCTGTGGGACCTGTAACTGCGTTTTATGAGTCTGGACACAGTAAGGTGTGAAATGAAGTATATCCAAACCCCAAAAAAGTAAAAATAAACATGAATATGTTAGCCAGCTTTATGCCGAAAACCTAGGTACAGTCTTGTTGAAGTTCGGAACCAGAACATGTGCCATTATTTTATTTTTTTTATTTTTATTTTTTTATTATTATTTTTTTTTTTATACTTGATTATACTTGATCAGGCCAGATTTTATATAAATATTTTCCCCCTATCATAAAATTTATAAATAGTAGTTACTGTACATTTAAACATGAAATTTGTGCCATATTTTGGTTTTGTTTAGCTTATACACAAGCAGAGAGCATTTTGCATGAACAATTCTCTTTGTATCTACTTTGGATGTAAGGATTTTTTATATGCTACCCACCACCCCAAAACCTGAGCAAAAGTATGACTGTTGGTTTTATTTTGCCTTGGCTTTACTGAGAATGCCTTATGACCTTTATAGTTCGTACCAAAAGAGCATTACATTTACATTTAGTTATTTAGCAGACGCTTTTATCCAAAGCGACTTACAAGGATCCCAACTTAGTTAGGGTCTGAACACAGGGTTGAAACAGGACCCTGGAGCAATGAGGGTTAAGGGTCTTGCTCAAGGACCCACACTGGTAGCTTCAGTTGACCTGGGATTTGAACCCCCAACCTTGTGATTGATAGTCCAACACCCTAACCACTGAGCTACCACTCCCCACAAGAGCATTAGTTATTGTTGCAAAGAGCAGGTGTGCCCACACTTTTCTGGCCTGAGATCTACTTTTTCCAGTGGACGGTTCATTGTGATCCACCACGATTTGTGTTTTTTGAAACTCCTACTGATATTATTGAAAATACAAGGCAATCCACTGAAAGAAATAATATTATTCTGATGATTTAAGCTGAATGGTTTTGGCCAGGTGTAAGTAGTCTGAACAGTAGCTGCTGATGCCAATTTTCTAAAGCAGGCTTTCAAATGATCAGTAGTGAGGTGGATTGATACCTGGACTTAATTATTTAAGTGAGAAAAGGCAGATTCACATAAGTAGGATGATACAAATATGATGTCAAATATATCTGTTGTTTGTTGAAAATGTCATGTTAAAGGCCATGTTTTATATGTGGTTTGCTAATTGGAACAGAGAGAAAAGACAAGTGAAGTAACATGAGAATGCTCGGGTTGGTTGAACACAGTACAAGCTGCAATATTAGAGCAGCTTAAGAGGCTTGACATGCTCTGATAAGCCTCTGAACTTGTCAGTAATTAAATTTCTTATGCAAATTATAATAAAAATATTCCTAAATGTTCCTGTATTAAACTTATTTGCAGCAGGAAAATAATATGTTATAGCAATGAATATGTTTTCATCTGAACTTTTCTTAAAATTAACATTTGCACTACATTTTATGCTTTTAATAGACTAGAATTTCACATAAGGTTCACTCAGGCACTATCTTCCGCTTAATCCTCTATGAGGGTCACGATGGGGTTCCCCATGCCCATCCAGCGGATGTCTCGTGCGAGGAAGGAAGGAAATCGGAGAACCCAGAGGAAACCCATGCGGACACGGAGAAGATAGAAATTCCACCCAGATTGGGATTCGAACCAGGAATCCCCAGCACTGAAAGGCGAACGTGCTGACCACTAAGCCACAGTGTTCCCCAATTTCACTTCCATTATATGCCAGTTAATACATGGTTATTCTAAGAATGTTCTGTTTAAAACCCACACAGATTTGTGCATAGGATAAGAAGAACTGTTTCTGATGGATAATGGTCTGACTGACATCCTGCATTAACTCAGCAGCCTATCAGAGTCCCTTGCTTGTGAGTAAATTTTTATCCCTCTCAGTGATTCCCCATAAAAACAAACCAACATAGAAACAATGCTTATTTCATGTCATGAAGAGTGTGTGAAAGTTTTGCCTTTACATGCCAAAGAATAAATGAAGACAACATTGGCTCTTTTTGGTACAGGGCATTCAAGATCTAGTTTTTGTTGTTGAGGTAAACAGTATGGATTTACACGGATGTGACCAATACAGTTATATCATACAGGGCTGGATTCTCATGATGTCACAATCATTAGTGTATAATTTACAGTGGTTATTAACAGGATAATATGAATAATATGCTGCTCAACTCTTTAGTCATATAATGACACCTGAACACCAGTTGAATCAGCAGATATGATGATGTTTCCTTTGCTTCCCTGCTAGTATGTCTGCTATCTTCTGACTCAGGAAATAAACAAGTGTATCCTATGTTTTTTTATTTATTTATTTATTTATTTATTTTTTTTAAAGTAAGCATCCAGTTTCTGTTTCTGACTCATAGTGACATCTGATTTAAACATCACTAATAAACAAAGTACAAACAAGTATTGTACAAATAGAAAAGGTATTCTTTTTGAGTATTTATTTGTAAATTGGGCTCCAAATCTGAAAAAATCCTCTTTTTAGTGTGAATTTTTTCCCTCATTAAATAAAAATTATTTCAGGCAGATACAGATGCCCTCAAGTATATGACAGAGCCCATGGAAATACCAGACAATTCAAGGTTTAAATAAATGTAGACATGTTAATTATGTAAATGGGAGTTAATATATTACCCCTAGGTGTGAAGGTATGCTGGTGAATGTGTTTTTGTGTGTGTATCTGTCTGTTGAAGGACTGGAACACTATTCAGTATGTTTTCCTGCCATTGACCCAATGAGCTTTGGCATTTCCCGTAATAATCAGAATTCACAATACCTTCATTCTAAAAGCTGTTGTATTGTGTTCTGTAATATTCATCATCTTGTGATTTTCAAATGTAATTTTTTTTATAACTGTTTCTTTATATTATTGAAATAGTTTACTAAATCAGTGATATCCTTTATAAAACCTCCATTTGCAACCTTTTTGTCTAAGCAGCAGGTTTTCTCTTTTTAGTACAGCGAAACATTCTTTTGCACAATAATCATATGCTGCTAGGTCCAGCTGGACGCACAGTGACATTTGTAATAGTTCATTCAACTCTGGCTTTTCCTGTGTGAACACTTGAGCAACACCAAATTAAAAACAAACAGTGAATTCTTTACTGACATACCTGCATATTGTTAGTATGAGAAATATTATTATTATTATTCATTTTTGCAAATTTCTCTTTATTCATTCGCTTTGCTAATCAGGGCTGCAGTCACTGACCCTGCCGACCCTGCTCCAGAATCAAACCATCTGAAATAAAGGCTCTTTGTATCACTATTATTTAATTTTAAAAGAACATCAAATTGGAATATACCCATACACTCAACATAACCATACCCATTTATAATGTAATGTAATGTCTTTACAGCACATTTTATTAAAAAAACTAACAAAAAAAACACAACCCCAGATTTCTTTGTAAGAGATTATCATTGCACTCTTTTCCACTGATCGGGATCTTCAAGACAGATAATGACCTCAATATTTGAAAGCATTACTTTAAGACCAAAGAAGAGTGGGAAGTCCTGACTGTTATAACTTCTCTTTAGGATGGCCTGACCTAAACCCCATTAAACATTTATGGGGGCAGCACAAGGCAAAGAAAGTCACACGTACCACACGTTGGAACATTCTTCACTTAAAACAGGTCTAGAATGTCAGTTCTGTGTTTTAACAAATTGTACAGAGATTAATAGGAATCATGTTATTTGTGCATGTTTATTATCTTTAAATCAGCTGAAATGCCACTGACCAAAACCTCCTCCTCTGCATGGGCATACACACGATCCTCCAAATGGAGTTTTTTGGGGCAGTTGTAGGCTTGTGGTAAATTAACCAACCTCCTGAGCTGAAGGTCCCTGGTTTGATTCCAGGTCCCACCAAGAACCATGGCTGAAGTGGCACCATAAACAAGGCTGCCCATCGCTCCAGTGGGCAACTTAAATGTGGAGGACAAGTTCCTCTGAGTAAGTACAGTAGGCAAAATAGATCACTTTATCTCTTTAAGTAAGCCTTTATTGAGAATCCATCAGACTACATCATAGCTTATACAAGGTAGCTCAATGGTTTGGGTGTTGGACTATTGATCGGAAGGTTGTTGGTTCAAATCCCAGGTCCACTGAATTTACCAATGTGGGTCCTTGATGTGGGTCCTTGATCAATGCCCTTAACCCTTATTGCTCCAGCGTGCTGATCCGAACTAAGTTGGGATATTTGTAATTTGCTTTGGATAAAACCGTCTGGTGTATGTATAGTTGACTTGTTGATTTGCTGCCTTACAGCTGAAAAAAATATTCAGAAGTCACTATATACATTTTTGACTGTTAGAAGGAGTGCAGTGCTCGAAAAACCCTCAGCTTCATTATATTCAGTTGAGAATCCATCAGGCTACATTGTGCTTTGGGTGTTGAACCATCAATTGGAAGGTTTTGGGTTCAAAACCCAGGTCAACTGAAGTTTCCAATGTGGGTCCTTGAGCAATTCCCTTAACCCTTATTGCTCTAGGGTGCTGTATCAACCCTGTGTTCTGACCCCAACCAAGTTTGGATATTTGTAAGTTGCTTTGGATAAATGTGCCTGGTGATTGTATATGTTGACTTGCTTGGTTTGCTGCCTTACAGCTGAAAACAATATTCAGAAGTCACTATAAACATTTTTGACTGTCAGAAAAGGTGCAGTGTTCGGCAAACCCTCAGCTTCTCCAGTTTCATGGCCTCAGCTGAAACGCCACTGACCAAAACATCTTCCTCTGGATGGGCATACACACTATCCTCCGAATGGAATTTTTGGGGCAGTTGTTGGCTTGTGGTAAATGAACCAGTCTAATAAGCTAAAAGTCCCTGGTTCGATTCCGGGTCCCACAAGTACCATGGCCAAAGTGGTCTTGAGCAAGGCACCATAAACAAGGCTGCACACTCTGGTGGGCAAATTAAATGTGGAGGACAAGTTCCTCTGAGTGTAAGTACAGTAGGAAAAAAGATCACTTTATCTCTTTAAGCAAGCCATTATATTCAGTTGAGAATCCATCAGACTACCTCGTAGTTTATACAAGGTAGCTCAGTGGTTTGGGTGTTGGACTATCAATCAGAAGGTTGTAGGTTCAAATCCCAGGTCCGCTGAAGTTACCAATGTGGGTCCTTGAGAAAGACCCTTATTGCTCCAGTGTGCTGTTCTGACCTGAACCAAGTTTGGATATTTGTAAGTTGCTTTGGATAAAAGTCCCTGGTAATTGTATATATTGACTTGCTTGGTTTGGTTTGCTGCCTTACAGCCGAAAACAATATTCAGAAGTCACTATAAACATTTTTGACGGTCAGAAAAAGTGCAGTGCTCGGCAAACCCTCAGCTTCTCCAGTTTCATGGCCTCAGCTGAAACGCCACTGACCGTTCGGTGAGGTGTCACCCTTCAGTCGTTAGTGGGCGTTTTCAGTAACGCTGCTCTCAAACAGTAGGCTTGTTCTGCAAACAGCGAGCAGGGGGAGCTCGTCTTAGAGGAGCGTCTCGGTCGCAGTTCCTGCTTTTTAGTGAGTCGGGGAGTGGGTCCTGCGACCTAACTGCTTGTTCTCTAACTTTTCTGCAAACAGTGATGTAAACTTCAGATTTTCACTAATGCGCTCTGAGGAGGCTCTGAGGAGGAACGTTTCCTTTCAGACAGACGCGTAACGTATCCACTGAAAGCCCGGCGCTGTTTTCTTGGATGAGTGGAAATAACACACCTGTAAAGGTACGTTCACACTTCAGGATGAATTTATTCTGTTAACATTAAGTTAAAACAGCAACTTAAAATGCTTTCATTGTACCAGCGAAAATGTGCTCATACTGGTACTCTGCTTTTCCCTATCAATAAAAGCTTTGTAGTGAAGCTGTTCTCCGGTAGAAAGAATTAACCTTACCTCTGTAGCTTAATTTACAATAATAAAAGTCATAATAACATTGTCATATGTTAAAAACATTAACATTTCATGTGTAGTTAAGGCTCTTTTTTAGGTCATGTACACTGTTTTCTTTAATAATCATCATTTATCATAGTCTACATTGTGTAACTACCACCAGGGGTCAATTTCTTTTGACAGACTACTTTACTAACTGTTAATTCTATAAACCCGTCAAAAACGTGGTATTTGGGTAGTTTTATTAACCTGTGTGTTATTGGCTTTACACCACTATTCATTGGCATGGCATGCAGTGAGTGAAGTAAGTTATGGGCGCATTCCCCAGTGCATTCATGTCAGTCTGATTTATTTTTTCAGTCCGTTACTCATTCTGCTAAACATTTCTTTCTGATGTTGGGGAGGCTTGCTCAAAAAGCTTACGGCATCAGATGTACCCGTAAATAAATCGAATTCCGAGCACAGGTCCTCTTGCTCAACCACTCTTGTTTTCTTAAGCATCTGGAATGTCAGTGTTCCAATGGACAAATAAAGAATTGCCTTCTTTGCTTTAAAACCAGCATTTAATAGTGATCAAGATAAGTTATGAAATTTATGAGCTGTTTATAATCGCCCCACTTTAGGCTGAGATTTGGCGCTGATGGCTCCAAACGCAGGCACTGACAAACTGCACATGAGCCAAAGGTGACCCTCAGATGTCAACATTCATAAGGTCCACATGGCCAAATAAAGAATTGCCTTCTTTGCTTTAAGACCAGCATTAAATAGTGACCAAGTTAAGTTTGAAAATTTATGAGCTGTATATAATCTTCCCAGATAGCGTATGAACCTGAGCCATTTCTGGCTTAGATATGGCACTGTTGTCTCCAAATGCAGGCCCTGGCAGACAGCCTGTGTGCCAAAGATGGCCCTAAATTGTCAGTATAAATTTACAGTATAAGGCCCCCATGGTCAAATAAAAAAAATGCCTTAAGACCAGCCTTAAATGGTGTCCAAGATAAGTTCTAGGATATATGAGCTGTAGCGTATGAATGTGAGCCACTTTTGGCTAAGATTTGGCACTGCAGCCTTCAAAGGCAGGCACTGACAAACTGCCTGTGTGAAAAAGCTGGCCCTGATATGTCAACATTTATAAGGTCCCCATGGCCAAATAAAGAAATGCCTTCTTTGCTTTAAGACCAGCATGAAATGGTGACCAAGTTAAGGTATGAGCATCTCAGATAGCGTATGAATGTGAGCCACCTTTGGCTGAGATTTGGCACTGCTGGCCCCAAAGGCACTTGCAAACTGCATGTGAGCCAAAGGTGGCCCTCAGAATTCAACATTCATAAGTTCCACATGGCCAAATAAAGAATTCTCCTTTCGATGCTTCAAGACCAGCTTTAAATGGTGACCAAGATAAGTTGTAATATTTATGAGCTGTATATAATCTATCCAGATACTGTATGAGCGTGAGCCATTTTTGGCTGAGATTTGGCACTGCTGGATTCCAACGCAAACACTGACAAACTGTCCGTGTGCCAAAGATGTCCCTCATTTGTCAACATTTATAAGGTCCCTATAGCCAAATAAAGAAATGCCTTCTTTGCTTTAAGACCAACATTAAATGGTGTCCAAGTTAAGTTATGAGCATCCCAGATAGCTTATGAATGTGAGCCACCTTTGGCTGAGATTTGGTACTGCTATCTCCAAATACAGGCACTGACATATAGCACGTGAACCAAAGGAGGCCCTCAGACGTCAACATCCTTAAGGTCCACATGGCCCAAAACATGCTTGACCAACATATGGCATTGCAAGACAAAAAAAACTCGCCTACAGTAAATAAAAATTACATCCACATTTGACAAAACACCACAAATCAGGTTCACATCAGGTAAAAGTATCTAGATATTTATCCATGCAAATCAATCAGTTTTTAAAAAAATCTTTAAAAAAAGTTGCCAAAATCTGCCAAATAATTGATGCCATAAAAGAACCAGTTTTGGTTTTGTACGGAACAACAATTTTAAAACATTGTTGTGGGCACCACAGCAAATTATATTATTTCTCACTATTAAAAAACACCCACATATGGTAAACATTTAATGTGGAGACTGATTCATCTGATTTTTGTGGCACGAACAAAAAGCAAATCATCAAAACGTATGCTTTAAGCCATATTAAAGAAAACTTGAAAGTAAAGTATTACAAAAGCTAATTTACATCTATAGCAAATTTTTACTAAAAATGAAACAGAATTTATTTTAACAAAATTGTGTTACAGTTATTATAAATAAAACATCAAGTAACACACTACATTGCTGAGAGAGTTCTATTCAGAAATGTAAATTGATCATTCATGGGTACCAGTTTTACAGGGTTGTTAATATGGGATTTAGAAGTCAAATTTTTTTAAATGAACGCATGACATTAGATAAAATTGTGATGACCTTCACAAGACAGACATTGGCAATAAAAACGGCAAGTTATCTAAAAACGCTCATTATCCACTGAAGAGATAATGAGCAAAATGTTGGCATGATAATGATTCTGTCTCAGAACCCAAATTTTTTTTCGCTTTCACACACAATGAAGTTGATAATAGAGAAGCACATTTCTTAAATGGATTACATTTAAAGATTTGCAAAAGATGGAAGCACTTCGGTTTAGCCAAGTTTCTAAATCAACTATAAAACACATTAGGCATGCCAAAAAACTATTTGCCAGAGGAAAGTGTTTTGTTAATCTGACTATAAAAATAAACATCTGCACTTTACTAGACACTACAGAAACTTTAAAGGCTTATATGAGCAGATGAAACAAAATCAAGCTGATCAGCAACAAACACACAAGGTGGATATGACAAATAAAATGGTCACGTTGTTTTTTTTTACAGTAAAGCATGGTGGGGTTTTATACTGGTATGCTTGAATAAAGGTTAGAACTCTTAAATTTAAGTTCCAAGTTCTTACTTCTGTTTAAAAGTAAACACACCATAGTTCAAGACCCTTAAATGTTTGTGTCATCACTTAAAATTTATATCCCTCTATATTAAATACACCTGGCTTGATTCCAGAACTGAAGGAATGGTAACCTGTTTCACCATCATTCATCCATCATCCATTATCTTCTACTTAATCCTATATTAGGGTCGTATGTCCAGGCATTGGGCAGATACACCCAGGACATGGTGTCAATCTATCATTTCTAACACACTCACACAACATACAGGGACAGCAAATTTTACCTTGAAACCATGCTTTTGGACTGTGTGGGGGAAAAGGACCCTGAGGACACTCACGTAAGAACTCCGCAAACCAAACAGTAGCTAATTAATGTTTCAGTCGTCTTTCAATCACTAGCCTCGAACCCAAAAATTTAAAATTAAATAGTTTAGGTGAGTGAACCAATATGTGTAACATAAATACCAATATTCTCAGATAATTACATGATGTAATAAATATTTGATAACATGACATGTTCTACTTCTTTTTTTGTAGCATTATGTGACATCATCATAAGAATAACATGAGCTCATAAAATAATCAAATATGGCTTCCTCTTGCCTTCACATAAATCACAACAAATTATTTATTAAATTTCATGTACAACTGTTACCTGTTTGATAGATTATCTATTATCAAAGTGCACAAGTGAAGTGATGTAAAAAGCGAGTCTTCCATGGACTGTCGGTTGGAAAAGCACCCAACTTCTGGTTATTTTCTGTGAAAACATTCTGTGGAACTGTTGGATAAATACATGTAGACTTTGGCAAATCATGACAGACCCAGACTTTGGCCTAGTGTTCTTGTTAATATCGCTGTCATAGCAAAACACTCCACCTGATCTCTGCAGACATCAAATTGTTTCTCTTAAAGAGATTTTTTCACAGCTACCTAGGACTTTTGTGCATTAGCCTTGCAAACTGATCTAAAAGAAATTAGAGCAGACAGACTCTGAAGAGCCATAGCAGTCGAAGATTGCCATTAAAACACACATGTCTTAGTAGGAAAAGTGGTCTTGTCCATGCTCTTTTGTCAGGAGAGTAATTTTAATCCTGAGTGTGCAAAGGGAATAACCTGAATTGCAGTTTCTCTTGTTAAACCCCACCTATGGTGATGAGGAATGATGATGAGCTTCCCAGTTCTCTGCACAGTGTCCCTTAGCATAAACACAGACAAAGATTCATCTGCAGAGCATCCTGCATTGCTTATAGCAGGGGGATGATTTAGGTCCACAATGTGAAATTGGTCCAGATTGTGCAAAACTTTTTTCCAGTTCCTGTTTATATTGTGCAACCTTGTGTCTGGACTATTTTATTATTCATTTTAAAATTGGCAAACCATTAATAAGACTCTAAATCACATTGAGCAAACACATATCCAATGATTGCAATCTATTTTTTGTGGAACTAATTTAACTTTACCTTCACTGAAACCACAACTAGGCATCCCAAGTTTCTGAGCCTCAGTGATCTTAGGTACCTCAGTGGTTAGGGTATCGGGTTAGCAATCTGAGGGTTGTGGGTTCAAATCCTGGGTCCATTGAAGTTACCAATGTGGGTCCTTGAGCAAGGCTCTTAACACTTATTGCTCCAGGGTGACTGTATCAATTCTGTGCTCTGACCCCAACCAAGTTGGGATACTTGTAAGTCACTTTGGATAAAAGCATCTGCTAAATGACCAAATGCAAATGCACTTTGCTAAAAATTAAAACTCATTTTACAAATCACAACCTCATGCTCTTTTATAATGGTAGCTTGAGCGGACAATAAGTAGATTATAGCCATAGAAAAAGCCGAGCTGATAGTCGGGTGTTGGTCATAATCAGGTTGTTAAATTTCTGTTCATGAGCACTAGGTAGACACACCATTGGTGTTTTTTCGGCTGATGGGGTGTGTTGAATCTATGACTGAGCATGGCCAAAAAGCCATTTCCATTTGGAATTTATCTTTAGACATATATGTATATATCTGTGGCTATGTTATGAAAATGTTTGTGCTAAGTAAAAGTGGTGTGAAAATGGTAAGCAAACACTGCTTTGTTTATACAGACTAGTGATGTGTCAGCTGTGAACGGGCTGGCTCTGTTACGTGAACAATGGGAGCCAACTCCAGTCTGGTGACAACTTTCTCTTTGTCCTTTCTTTGTGATTTGTTGGCTACTTAATACAATACTATAGGATGTTTTTTTTTACTACACTGCTTATTTGCAACATGCACTGACTAACGGGTGTGTATTGTGAAAGAGTCAGGTCTGATTGCTGAAATCTGGTATATACTGGTATAAATCAGTAATCCAGAGTACAGTTTTAAAGGAATATACTTGCATGGAAATCTTTGTTAAACAAGAGCAGAATGTGTTGGCCAGCAGTGGACAAAACACAGCTGTCGTGAGGCTACGCTTCAGTTGGCCTATATCACTACTTCAGTTTAGTCAGTTAAGTGTGTTGCAGCCTTTAGACTAAGGGGAACTGCTCACAGGCTCTAATATTTTTGCATTTCCATGTAGATTGCTAGAAAGTGTTTTATTTTTAATTTTTGACAACCTCTGATCAAGACAATCTCTCATCCAGGGGAGAACGTCTCGTGCACTGGGCAGATACACCCAGGACATGGCGCCAATCCATCGCTGGGTGGTTGTCTTAGTTATGCAACTTATATATTTTTATGATTAAATTAAAATCTATAGGTTTTAGATATCCAGATTTAATAGATCATCAATCGTTGGATTCTACTTTCCATTTGACCTCTGTGTGGTCTCGTGCTCAAGTTGTTTAGCAGCCAGAAGAGCTGTTTTATATCATCTTCTTATAGGACGCCATTGCCGACCCTCATAATACTCTGGCGACCCAGAAAAGACAAAGAGTTGGCTTCAGTTAAAAGTAAGCAAAAGTTTGGAAGAAGAGCTGGGAAAGACAGGCCTCACTTACTGTGGGTGTCAGGGAGCTGCATGTGTGCAGTGGTGGCCTACAGCTGTGCTTGTGATTTCCAGTGCAGGTGTGTGGTCATGACTGCAGTCTGATGTGTGCTGAATCAGAAACAACTCTGTCTGTCTCCAAAAACTGTTAGCATATTTTATGAATCATGCTGTACCTCCCCATGCCCTCTTTTTGTACTTACTCATTTTATCCAGCCCATTATTCACACACACACACACACACACACACACACACACACACACACACACACACACACACACACACAAACACTTAGTCTAATCAGATCATGGTATGTGCAGTGCTGTCTGAGACATCTTCATCTTCTGTAATCATTTCATCACTTTTTCCTTTGCCATATCCTCATATAAATCATTACCCACATTGTTTCGGTCCTTGTTACGTCTCCTTAAACTGTTACCTTTTATAGAAATTTGTTTCCCAGGGACCATTACATGACATAAAAAAGTACTTCTGCTATTTGATTTTATTACAGTCATCAGTTCATACCCCCTTATGTATGAAGGGAGAACATTGTATGGACCTTTACATGCATGTTCAGGAGCTGTAATTAGTCACATGCTGAGATACAAAGGGAGTTTCCCTGGCAGGAAAACATAAGGCTGATAGTAATTGCTCTCTAGTCATCTTTTACAGTCACATACTTTGCTAAAGCTGATGACACATTTATTGTGTCTTGGGAATAAAATGGCTGTTGTCACATTCCCAGTAGGACCCATGCCGTATGCATTCTTATAAGCATTTCATAAATAATACATTTAAATGACTTTCGTAAGAAATTATTATTATAAAAACATTTGATTCAAGTTTTTATTCTAAGATTCTTGTCATTACAATGCTAGATGTTGTTTTTGCAGTACCATCGTGACCAGCTGCTTGGGTTTACTGCACTAGTTGTATCATTTGTTCAGCCGAAGCTTTTGTTCCTTCTCTCACATGTAACCGATTACTGACCAAAACAGCTGCTGGTTTCACTGTTCCAAGTATTGTCCAAACTTTCCAAACTTTCCAATGTCCAGTTTAGTGCCAACTGTATGAAATATGTTCATATGAATAGTTCTTAGAGGCAGTTTTTTATTAACTCATCTGTCAAAAAAAAGTTTTTTATTGGGAAACTAACTGAAGAAGAATTTTTACATGGTAGATTTGCCCTTTATTAATACAAGGATACAGCTCACATCTGGTGTGGGTTAATGCAAGTATTTACATGACAGAATTCTGCAGAATTAGGATATTTATGCTGAGTATTTTATCGTAATCATGTATGAAGTCACCTGGCGTTTGTTCTTCTGTACGTTTGGAAACTTACCACCAAGAATCACGATCTGTTCAGTAGAAGATCTGATCAGTCTTCAAATCCTTTACATAAAATCATCAATGTAACAATTATTTATTATTATGTATTGCTGAATTTAAAACCTATTAAAAGTTATAAAGCAGCAAAACTTTAAGCTACTAAAACCGTTTCAGATTGGTTCTTTTAGCAGAAGTTGTTATACTGTATATATGACATCATAAAATGATTTACGCTGGATCAACAGTGTGTAATTCATCTCTCACTGTTGTAGTTGCTGGAGAAAAGGGGTGTAAATCAGAGCCTTCCTGATTATTCGATCGGATATAAATTCTTCAAGAAGATTATTTACGATACTTTAAAATTCTCCATGACACAATTGATTCAATTGATTAAGTTTCAAATAAATCAACAAAAAAATCATTTGCTTTTTATTGATCTACAAAACAGTATTCTTTATCACACTATAGCAGCCAAGATCAATAGCCTGTGTAGAACAATAAGTTACTCCATAAAAAGATTTAAATAAAATGCAATAAGATTAACTGTAATAAGTTTAATGCTTACTGTGCAGGTGTTGTGTATTCACTATTAAAATAAGACAACAAAAGGAAAAGTGACTTCTATAATAAAATATCTCAGAAATGTGAATATATATACGAAATAAGATATGATATTATATATTGAATATATTATAAATATATATTTAGAAAGTACACCTAGATATGAAATCTATTATACCATACAGTTTATACATTATCGGTCTCGGGAGATGATTGGAGTATGAATTACTGTAACAGTGATTCTCTGTGTATTTTCATGTCCTGTTTTTTTGATTCATGCCATCTAGTGTCTGATAGTTCATTGAGCATCCTTGAAACATTTTACTGGCGTGTCACACAGTTTTGGTTTAAAGACATGGTGGAGTATCTTTTACCTGACATTTTTAAAAGGCGCAGGTTTTGTGAATTTGTTTGGAATCTTTCAATGGAAACCATATTAGTTTAATACGGGATGCAACATTTAAATATTAGGACGAATCCGTAATTTGATAGTGTAATGTTTCGCTCTCTTCTCCGTCTTGTAAAGTATAAGGGAAGTTAAAAGACAATAATAAGGAGCTTTGGAGTAGGTGATGTGTACGTCAGAATAGATGTTAAAAATCAAAGGGAAAAAATAGCGGCAATATAAACACATCAGTTGATCGATACTCCTGCGGACGCATCGATGCATCGCCTGCTGTATGATCTAATCACGGTTTGTAAGTGGTTCAGACTGTCTGTTAATAAACTTCAGATGGCATTCGTATATGCCAATGCTAGAAGTACTATGTAGCACTGTAAAAGCATACAGCTTACTTATTAGCCTCGTGGCATTAGCCTAACAGTTGGTTAACAGCTGACAGAAGCTTTGCTTCTACGGTGTATAAACAAAAAAGAGCTGTAGCCAGCGAACATAAAAAAGAAGCACTACAATTTGAAAGTAATATGATCAAGTTAATTTGCTGCATTAGTGTATCCCCTGTTTTGTAAACCGCACTGAAACAGAAAACAAACTACAGTTATCATATTTTGTCAAGATAAAAAAATGTTATTTCTCAGAATAAACATAGATAAACTTAAATTACATACTTGAAATTTTTAGGTAATACATTTTTATAGCAAGTTGTATATAATGTACAGGACATTTAGCTCTGAGATGTTGGTGGGTTTCCTCACATAAACAACTCGCATCATATCCTTCCATTACATTTCTATTGTAATAAATTCCCAGTCCAATGTCCTGTCATTTTCCTTTAGCATTCACTTATATAACTCAGTAATCATTATATTATTAATATTGGTCAAGTTGTCCTGGTCTAGATAATAACAGGTTGTAAATAGTAAATAAATATTTTATTAAGGATGTCTCAATAAAAATCAGGAATTTGTTGGCATTGATTGAATGTCTGTTACATAGCTGTTACTAAAACAGCATGTGTTTCTTCTCCAGTTTCCCTGATAGAAAAGGAACAACACTTATCCGAAATAACAGTTTTATTGAGACGGTGTGTCAGAATTGGGTGAAGCAATATTTCCCGGTTTCAGTGAGTCCTGATTTTAATCCAATTTTGGAAAATGATTATTTTGGAATCTGGGAGAATTACAATAAAATAGTAGAAGGAACTACAAGCATACAGGCAAAATAAGCTTACGTATGGCAATAAAATGTCTGGAGACTGTCACTGTTGCCAAAGATTGTGGAACAAAGTATTGAAAAGGGTGGCTTCAATCAGTTACTTATACTATAATTATTTCAATATAAGACTGCTTGTTTGTTCACAGATTATTTTTTGTATTTAATCGTGTTATGAAAAAAGTATTAAGCCAATTAAGGAAATTACTTATTTACTTATTCCTGCTCTTTATTTACTCAGCAATCAAGGGTGCCAATAATGTCGACCACAACTGTAAAAACTAAACTTGAAAATCAACAATCTGTTAAAAACAAACCTAATAAAACATCCTGTCTCTACATGTCGGAATAAAATCTACACTCAAATTAATTTACTGCGAAAAACAAGTCACAACCATTCTACTATTTTTAAAGTCTCAAGTGTGAACCCATTGCTTTACACCAATATATGGAAGTTCTTTTGATTATGACTAAACTAGATTTTTTGTTTTTATTTACGGGCAGAATGAAGTTATTTTACATTTAATAATTAAAATAGATGGGAGAAACATGGTTTATATTTAGTTGATTTTATCACTGAATATTGGTAAAGAGAGGCACATACTGGTCACCAGCATTTATCCCGAAGTTACAATGTCAATTATTTGAAGAAATAATTAAATTGTATTATGCCACTTATACTTCCTTTAGTATTGTTATTATTAGTAGTAGTAACACAAAAAAATTCCAAGCTCAGAAGTATTGTTTTTGGTTCTCATTACAGTTCCAAAGCAGTTTTTTTTTTTATTCTGTTGGACACAGAACGATTTAATTTAATTCATGCTGAAAAGAAAAAAATACTTTGCTGTTAATCAAAAATTCAGACGGGCAGTGTCTGACTCGGAAATGTAATTAAAACAGGGTAAGATATCTCGTGCATGATATACCAGGACTTAAAAACCTGTATTCAATGTGTACCACAAATATGCTAATACAGCATGATGATTTTAATTAGGTTTATCTGGAATCTCCTTGTCTCTGCCTCCAAGAATTTTCTTTTTTTGAAATGCATGTTGCTTCAAATTACCAGAGTAAATGTACTGCATTCTGTTTAGTGTTTATTTTTTCAGGACTTGAATAAGTTGTAATGAACACAGCACAGTTACCCCCACTGCAGTAAATGCACCCATTTCAGACAATGCAATAAGCTGTAATGAGGCCTACAATGTGGTACACTCACAGAGGATTAAGCGGAAGATAATGAATGAATCAATAAATGAATGAATACTAATGTTTTAACTCAGGAAGAAGTCAGAAATCAATATTTGGTGGAATAACCAAATAAGTTCATGTTGTGGGGTGCTTTTCAACAGTCTTTCACACATGCTTGTGGGTGACTTATGTCACATCTGGTGCAAAAATTCAAGCAGTTCAGCTTTGTTTGATGGCTTGTGACTAGCTTTGTGGCATGAAACATTGTCCTGCTGGAAAAAAACAGTGCTCGGAGTTACATTTACATTAAGTCATTTAGCAGACACTTTTATCCAAAGCGACTTACAAATGAGAGTTGGGGAACACTGGCAGAGCAGAAGGAAGCACGTGTGTTTCCAGGATAACCTTGTATGTAGCTTAATTCATACGTCCTGCCCAAGATGAACCTGCCCAATTCCGGCTTTGCTGAAGCATCCCCAGATCATCACCGATCAAAATTTTACAGTGGGTGTAAGACTGTGTCTTTTAGGCCTCTCCAGGTCTCCGTCTATCCATTACATTAGATGACCAGGTGTTGGGCAAAGCTGATAATTGGACTTCCTCTATAATCCAATTTT
>JAOUQT010278973.1:0-39856 GCA_025769995.1 Xyliphius kryptos | reverse complement strand
TTTTTTTGTGTGTGTGTGTGTGTGTGTGTGTGTGTGTGTGTGTGTGTGTGTGTGTGCATTGGAAAGGTTGAGAACCACTGGTCTAGATTTTCAGACCTTGAAACACATGCACTCTAATTAATGACGGGTTGCCTACATTCTGCATGCATCTGCATATGACTCTCTCTTTACATAACATCATTGACAGATAAAAGCATGCGCTCCTGATTCACGTCTCCATCTTTCTACACACTCCCAGCTTGTTGACATGCCGAAACCCCTCCCAGACTAAGCGCATCCCCCTCAGATCACAGGATTCTCTCTTACACATCCACTCATCTCATCGCTGAAAGACAAACTGCCACCCCCTGTCAGTATCCCGACTCCTCGCTATATTTAGCCAAACTGTCAGTGATTTCCTTTTTATTACTGTTGCTTTTTTCCGTATGTTTCTCACATTTCTGCCTCTCCACTCCTTGTTATTCATCTGCACTCTCTCTCCTTCTTTTTGTCTTTTTCTTGGCATTAAGTATGACTATCTGCCCTACTTCCTGCTCCACTGAGGTTTCTTGCATCAGGCTGTTTTCATTTCTGCAATCATTTGCATATTAGCCGGTTTATTATAGCGCTTATGAATAGAAGATGCATATTTTATTTTTCTCTTTATCACTTTAATGAATCTGTCATTTCAGCAGAGTTGTGAAGAGGGCATTTAGTAAACTTTCAAAATGCAGCTTCAATTAAAGAAGTCTGACATCTTAAAAATATTTCTATACAGCAAATTTATATATGTATATAATACATTTTTATATATTAAACTATATATTTATTTTCTTTATATTTCTTTTGGTTAATTTGGTCATCTCGTCGCTTCATATCTTTTCAACTAAAATCTCTCGTTTTATTTCCCTCTCCTCTTTTTGGAGGGTGTAATATTCCATTCATTAGTTTCTGCTTCACTCTAGCCGTTTTCGGTTCGAGTCAGTTATATAAGGTTGTGTAAGACTCTTGCTTACTCATCGCCAGTATAGGCGGGAAGTTGGACTCTGCTCCAGTTTTACTGTGACAGTCCCAAAACTCCCAGCTCTGACCTAAATACTCTGAGTACTGGAGGAACATTTCTCCTGTCTCTCTGTCTCTTTCACAGTTTCTCCTATCTCTCTCTCTCTTTAGCCTTTTGACTCTTTGCTTATTCTTTCTTACATCTATAATTCATCATCATCCTTTTATTACAATGCCATCATTGTTCATATGCAGTATGAACTTAACATGATGAAACAACCACAGAATCAAAGTTGTGGTTCTAGATTGTGAGCTGAGAATATTTTGTCTCTTATTTTTGATTTATTTAATATTTTCGGCTGGTTTCACTGCAGTTCACGGTAAAGTTTGGTGTGTTTAAACCAGCGGGTTCATTTAAAACTCTCTTACATCGATAATATAAGGCACTTGGCATGTGTCATTTTTATAGAGTGGAAAGGATGAAGCGGGGCACTTGGCGTAAAGCAATTGGATCGGGTAGATGCGGGATGCTTGGCGTGTAGCATTTGGTGCACAGCTGGAGTGGAGAGGGGTAATGTGGGGCACTTGGTGTATAGCAATGGGCACTCAGGTAGCATGGAAGGGATGATGTTTGGCGCATGACGCATGACATATAGCAATTGGCGCACAGATAGAGTGGAGGGGAGGATGCTTGGTGTATAGCAATTGGTGCGTGGCTAGAGTGCGGGGTATGACACTTGGCAAATAGTGATTGGCTTGCTTGTAGAATAGAGGGGGTGATATGGGACGCTTGGCGTACAGCTGGAGTGGAGGGGATGACGCAGGCGTTGGTGTATAGCAAATTGGTGCACAGCTGGAATGGAGGGGATGACACGAGGTGCTTGGCTTGGCGTATAGCGATTGGCGTATGGGTAGAGTGGTGGAAAACATCCAACCACCTCGTCACTTACCACAGTTTACTATGTGTTTTTTGTGTTAATGGCTTTATTGTAATTCATCTACATGAACAGTAATCATTTCTCATACTTAATGTTTACAAGTCATATAAGAGATGCTGTACTAATAGCTTAATTGATCAGGTGCTTAACTCCTTGCCTGTATAAATGGAAGTAAATTAATTTCCTGTGGGAGGCAGAGTGGAATCGATTTTAAATTGCTGCTTTGGCCAAACGGAAGAATCTTGTAATTGCCATTTGACTCCTGAAAGTAGTAACGCCAAGGCCATCAAAACAACACAGCTGGCTGCTTAGGGTGACATTTTTAAAAAGATGTAGCTAAAAGTTTTTAGATCTTACCCATCCGCATCTTACATATCATTTTTTAAATAAACATCTGAAAACACAGCTCTTTCAAAAGCACTTGCTATTAAAAAAATTATGTAATATATATAAATAAAAGACAGATCGAAAAATGCTCAGGTTTGATGATGACCAAAGTGTAGCTGGTTTCATTTTAACTACTGACTTGTGTTGTTCTCTCATTTGTAAGTCATTTAAAAAAAAAAAAAAGGCTGCTAAATGAAAATGTGAATGTACTTAGAAATAGCCTTGATTTTTCTTTTGGTTAGACACTCTACAGTCCTGTTTTGTTGTATTTTACACCTCTCTGACGAGAAGACCAGATTATCATGGCTGATGATAAGATTATTTGATGGCCTTTTTTTCAGAAACAGTTTGGAATTCACCAGTGACACTTACACAATGATTGATGGTAGTTCCACTGATTGGCAAGTTTTTAAAAATGTTTTTGGTCGTGTTGGGTAATAATGTTGCGTTATTCCTGTAATGTGGATAATAGCTCTAGAACATCTGCCAATTAACTGCTTAAAATTGTTCCTATCTAAATTGCCCCTGTATAATGTCTGTGTGTTTTGGCGCCCTTTCTAATGCATACCTGCCAAGCGTCTTAACTTTTCTCCCCTGGATGGGCATGAGGAAAGCCCTCCCTTGACTTTACTATAGGACTAATATGAAGATTATAAGATAAGATGAGATAAAGCCAGGAAGACTGACGTCTCAAACTTTTGCCAATGACTGTATTTAAAAATGAAAGAATTTTTAATATTTGCTTATTTTTTTTTTGTTCCAGAGAAATCATTAACTTTTTATGCTCCAGAGGAAGCCATGCAGTACGTGTGTGTGCAGTAAACAGCCTCTCCATCCATAAAACGAGGATGTGAGGAAGATTAAAGGGACTTTAATGTCTTTTGAAGTCATGAACAGTCCAAACAGAAAGTGGGTCTCTGCAGGTACCGGTATTAGCACAATTTTGAAGCAAATTGAATTTGAAAAGCAAACAGCATCGGCCCGGATTTTAAATGCCAAACTTCAGCTGAAAGGTAAATGAGAAGTGATTCTGGACAAGCATTGAATAATCTGCTTACGGTCCCGTGTCGTGTTTTGTTTACAGGACTTTGACTACGGAGCAGAATCTACAGAAGCATTGAGAGGGTGAGTCTTCACTGTTGCTATTTATTTTAAAATAACTCGTAACTGTAATAAAGATGTCAATTTAATGCCAATTGTAGAGGATCACAGGAATGGAGACCAGACAGGGTAGTTATTCACAGGAAATGCTCTTTTTTTAACTCTAACACACTCAAAGAACAGACGGACCACAAGCTCAACTGCGCGCCACATTTTATGTCCCTCTCACAATGCATGCCGGAGAACTCCCACCAACACATTCCCATTGGCTGGGCAAAGTTCCAGCCTGCTTCTAACAAAATGGCAGCCCCCATGTCTCTCCACGTGGCCCTCTAAGCTGTGGATTGCCACAATATATAAAAAGTACTAAATGATATTTCCTCCTGTGACGCGGTGGCGTTGGGGGGCGTAGCGGCTCTGCCTAATGACTGTGTGCCGCATTATAAGTTGCGCAATTTCACACCGCGGGGAGAGAGACCGACCACAGAGCTGGTGAGACGGAGGACCCAGCACGGCTACCGAAAGAACTGTAAACGCTCAGGATTCTGCATGTAGTCGTGTTGGGTTGTTAAATAAAGCCAGTTTTGTGTGTCAAACTCCTGTCTCCGGTCCTCATCATTTCCACCTCCCCAAAATCTACAGGAGTAAATGTATACAGTGGCATGTCATTAAAATATGGGTACCTAAAATAGATTCAAGTACATTAAAGTGAAGGACTTTAAAACTGTAAATCTCCAACAACAAGGAAACTTTAAGCTGACAGTAAACCCCGTTGGTTTATCTCCCACCGCCTGCAAGAAAGGCTTTATATTACAACGGTAACTCAGCCTCCGTGCGTGCCGTTTAGGCCGTAAAAGGTTCTTTTTTAGGCCGTTCTTTTTGCTAGAACTGCACTCAGTGATGTCTCAAGCCACCCCTCTGCCTGAAGACTTTTTAGTGATTTATCAAAGTCACCCGTGAGGAATTCTCATTAATATTTTTAACGTTATTGAAATATAAAACATTTGCTCCACTGGCAGGTCGTAACTCATAACGGAAGAGTTCAGATGCAGGTGAAATAAAGAGAGTGGAATAAACTGCAAAAAGCAAAGTGAACAGTGAAGAAGGTGTTTTTAACATTTTTAAAAATAAATGTTTTGTGTGTATATATCCAGTTTAAGGAGCTGATGTACACTATGATGTCCTGTCGTCTTTGTGTCGTCTGCTTCATATTAGTGTTGCTCTTATTTGATATGCTGGTTGTACCAAATAATTTAGCAGAGGCTTTTATACAAAGCGACTTAGAAATGAGAGAACAAAACAAGCCAGTAATTAATGAGAAACCAGCTACACTGTAGTAACCTCGAGTCTGAGCTTTACTTGATCTGGCTGCCTTTTAATTTTCTTTTGTTTATTAAGTGCCTGTGTTTTGAGATGTTTCTTAAAAATGTTGAGTGACTCGGCCTTACAGACAATGTTGGAAAGATGGTTAAACTATTTAGTCATGGTGAATGATACGGAGTGAGAATCAGCGCCACGGTGAGGTTGAAAGATGGATAAAAGGTAAAAGGGGCAGTTCCAGAGATTGTTCTGTAGGCCAGAGTCATTGCCTTGTATTAAATGTAGCAGCTACAGAGAGCCAATGTATCCATACCCATGAACCCAAAGCCCTCACTGACTCACAAGCTCATCACTAATACTCTCAATTCCTGAGTACTTACAACACTGAAACTGGGCACCCTGATTGCTTACCATGTCCTTCAAAAAACTACAGTGATCTCGCTTTCCTACATTTCATTGTTTGTTCGCTATCGCCATCGAACACAACACATTGGATAGATTAGGATATTGTCAAGTACCTACAAAGCTGAAAGTTGGCTTCATAATTCCTTATCGTTTCCTTAGAAAACCTACTGTTAAATCCATGTAAGAAAGCAACTGCTTGGACACCATTGTCACAATTCACTCTATATTCCTTCCACATGTTCATTTCAGATTTTTAATCGCCCCAAACCTCACTCTATAATACATTCATTTGAAATATATAAACTCCAAAGCCATTACTCATTTCATCTTTCACGTTATCAAGTTCTTCACCATAGCGCAGAATTTTCTACATATATTCATTCCGCTATATCTTCTACTAGGGTCGCAGTGTGGGTCTACTAGGCCTCATGCCCTTCCTGGGGAGAATCTTTCGAGCGCTGGGCCACACCCAGGACAGGGTTCCAATCTATCGCTGGGCAGACACAACTCTTCTTCTGCTTACATAGGTACCAACAGCACACATTTGGATCAGAGGTGTTGGAACCTTGAGTCTTTTTTTTAAACTAATATTTATAAAATAAATCTGAAAGCAGGGTGGCACGTGGCTTGGTGGTTAGCACATTCGCCTATCAGTGCTGGGGATTCCTGGTTCGAATCCCAATCTGGGTGGAGTTTCCATGGTCTACCCGGGTCTGCGTGGATTTCCTTCGGGTTCTGAAGTATCCTCCCACTTTCAAAAAACATGAAGGTAAATTGAATGCTCTAAATTGCCCTGTATAGCGTGTGTGTGTTTGTGTGGATGTGTGAGTGTGTACCCAGCGATGGATTGGCCCTTGTCCTGGGTGTATCTGCCCAGCGCCCGGGACGTTCTCCCCTGGATGAGCATGGGGAACCCCCCGCCCCTCATAAAGGAATAAGTGGAAGATAATGAATGAATGAATGAATACATCTGAAGGCGAATTTCATTCACTTCCATTGCTTTCAGTCCCGTTTGGTGTGTTTTTATTTGGAGTGCGGATTGGACAGGCACAAACACGAACAGCTGTGGCACGACATGAAGGGTGCTGATAATTTTGGGGAAGATGAGAGCTCTTCATGTTAATTGGAATATATTAGCTTTCATGTTTCTGCTCAAGTGTATGCGTGAAGCCGCATCGCTGCTTTCATGACCAGGACAGCGGGAAAACATGCTATTCCTCCCTTTCAAGCTAAATTGCTCGACTTTTCGTTTCATTAGTTTTCAAAAGCCAATAACTTTGGGTTATGAACCGGTTTCTGTTTCAAATGAACTGTGGTGTTTGGTTTTTTTTTTGTTTTCAGGACGATTTAATTGCCTTTGGTTTTAATTAAAAGTCAAATTCTACACATCTACTCTCAGAGATAATGAGTAGATCAGGCATTACTTGAATTGAAAATGGATGGAGGCTCCAAGCAGGATTCATTTGTGTATCTATTACACACTCCAGCAGTCAGCGCGGCTATGAGCTGAATTCATTAGAATTGTGATGCAGAATAAAGTTTACAAATGCAAAACTCTACTTTGCATTTGCAGAAGTTACACTGTCCAAGTCTTCCCGTCATCTGGGACGTTCCTTTTGCATTTATGATCTCTCCACAGGATTAGTTAAGTTTATCCTAAAAAAGTCTTAAAAATAAAACCGGTGTAAACATGTTTCTCTCTCAGCTGGTGATTAATTAACACAGGTCTTTTCATAGGAGCCAGTTTTAAACTACGGGAACGAGGTCAGCTGCCTGGCCCTGTGGTGCAGCCACAACAACAGTTCTTTGAACATCGATTAGACAAAGGAGATTGTTGTGGACTTCAGGAAAAATGGATGACAATTAACAGTCCTGCTGTGAAGAGAGTGAGTAGTCAACAGTTGGAAGTCTCTACCGAACTTGACCTGTGGAGTTTTGAACGGCAATCTACCAACGTGCACTGTGTGATCGAGCGTATTGGGCACACCTGTACTATATAGACAAAATAAACATCGAATTGATAAATTCTTAGTTTCATGTCCTCACTGCACGGCAGGTGATCCCTTTTTCAGTCCATCAGAGAGGAGACTGTGGTGTCTCGGGGATAGGACCAGCGGATTGTTATTTAATGAATGATGGCTTTAGAGTTTATATTTTTCAAATGAATGTATCATTATAGAGTGTAGTTTGGGGCAATTCAAAATCTGAAATATGTACATGAAATGAATATAGAGTTGTAACTGCTGTGTCTATGTGGTTGGAGTGGAGGACGACCTTGAGAATTTCACCTCTCCGACGGGCAGCATGGAGGACAATATTGAGAACTCTGCCTCTCCGGCAGGCGGCCTAGAGGACAACCTTGAGAACTCCGCCTCTCCGGGGGGCGGCGTTGAGGATGACCTTGAGAACGCCACCTCTCCGGTGGGCGGTGTGGAGGGCGACCGTGAAAACGCCACCTCTCTGATGGGCAGCATGGAGGACGACCTTGAAAACTTCACCTCTCCGGCGGGCGGCCTGGAGGACAACCTTAAGAACTCCACCTCTCCGGAGGGCGACAAGGAGGACGACCATGAGAATGCCACCTCTCCGGTAGGTGGCGTGGAGGACGACCTTGAAAACTCACCTCTCCGGCGGGCAGCGTGGAGGATGACCTTGAGAACTCCGCCTCTCCGGCGGGCGGCCTGGAGGACGACCTTGAGAACTTCACCTCTCCGGAGGGTGACAAGGATGACTACCGTGAGAATGCCACTCTACGGTGGGTGGCGTGGAGGACGACCTTGAGAACTCCGCCTCGCCGGAGGGCGACAAGGAGAGCGACAAGGAGGACGACCGTGACAACGCCACCTCTCCAGTGGGTGGCGTGAAGGACGACCTTGAGAACGTCCCTTCTGCCGCGGGCAGCGTGGAGGACGACCTTGAGAACTCCGCCTCTCCGGCGGGCGGCTTGGAGGACGACCTTGAGATCCCGCTTCTCCGGAGGGCGACAAGGAGGACGACCGTGAGAATGCCACCTCTACGGTGGGTGGCATGGAGGACGACCTTGAGAACTCCGCCTCTCCGGCGGGCAGCGTGGAGGACGACCTTGAGAACTCCGCCTCTCCGGCGGGCGGCCTGGAGGACGACCTTGAGAACTTCACCTCTCCGGAGGGCAACAAGGAGGACGACCGTGAGAATGCCACCTCTACGGTGGGTGGCGTGGAGGACGACCTTGGGAACTCCGCCTCGCCGGGCTGACTCATGCAAGAAAATCGATTCACGAACCGAACCGAACTGCGCATGCGAATCGATTCACGAACCGATCGGCCCACGGAGTCCATCCAATGTATTGTCTTTGATGACGATAGCGAACAAAAAAATTAACACAGGAAGACGAGAACCCGTTGGACATGGTAGGTAGTCACGGTGTCAAGTTTTAGCTTGGTAGGAATTCGGGAAGATTTCAATGTGACCATGGAAGGGTATTGCGTTCCATGGCGATATCAAACGAACCATTGAACATAGGCAGGTGAGAAGTACTTTTTCCAAAGCCATGATAGGGAACCACGGTGCCAGATTTCAGCCTTGTGGGTACTTGGGAAGTGGGAGAGTTAGTGATGAGTCAGTGAGTGCTTCATAACATTTATAGGTATAGATTGTAATTTTCCTTATCATAGTATGAGCTCTATATGGTTGCGGGTTGTGATCCTGAAGGTCACTGTGTGATATGCCATAATTTTCAGGTAGCTGCGCAGCTGCCATGTTGGTCAGGGGAAATAGTTGTAGTCTACAAACTCACTACTAGATGCCACACAGAATGCAGCAACTCTATAGCATTATATAGACAATATAAACAGCTAATTGATCAATTCTCATTTTTCGATGTGCCTAGTTGGTGAATAAACACGGCGGGTATTGTTTATGCATGCGGCTTTGGAAGGCTGTGCACGTTAGCTTGTCCGACCTGGGTCATCGTTTGGCCCTTGCTACGCGAAAGGTCTGTTGTTATAAAGTGCACTAGATGCCGAAAATGTGAAGCGAGATGTAATCTCTCCTTTTTTTTTCACTCACTGTCTCTGAGGCATTTGAAAAGCAAACAAACGTTGGCACGTTTTGCACAAGGTGTGTGTCATTTCCATAAAGGTCAGTGCTGGAAAATCTGCTGTTTTATATGCTGTTGAAACAATACAAGACTGACATGAATATGGTGAAGAGAAAATCAGTTCGTCTGTCTCGCTCGCCCCACTATTCCCTCGTTCATTGCCCAGCCTCACCGCTGTAATTGCATTCCGTACGTTCGCCTGGTTTTAAGCTCGCAGGCATGCAAACATAACAAGAAAACGCATCAAGCACTTAGAAATAACGCATCACTCCGGGCAGGTCTGTTTTTTAGTGGAAGGCTCACGGTTCATCAATTCTGTTTGTTTTTGTGTCTTTACGTTAAAAGTTTGCAGGTTCTGGTTTGAATTTGTGTCACATTTCAATTGACCCACAAGCGCTGTCTGCTCAGGGTCAGGAAGCTTCACGCTGTTTTTATTATGCAAAATTAAAATGACTCTCCCAGGCGCGCCATGTACTTCTGCTGCAGCCTGATCAAAGCCGGCTGAATGAGCCACACTGACTCTGGATGTTGTTAATTGGTATGGATTATAAGTTACAGTGAACCAAAAACACGTTCTAAGTGATAGTCCTCCAAGTTTCAGCCCATTTTCTGCATCCGACTCAAGCTGTCTCATGGCTACTTTATTTGCTCATGGTGAAAATGTACAGGATTAGCGGTGTTAAATTTTTCAGCAGCTTTGCATCTTAAATCTGTTCCTTGCTCATCTTTATAGACCTTTGTACAACATTCTCAACAAAGCAGTATGAAATCAACCTGATTTATAATGTTGCTTAATTTTATATGTAGATCCTGAAAGTTAAGATCCTTTAAGTGTGACCGTGTGGAAAAATAAAAGACCAACAGATCACGTTACATCATTACTCATCAGTCCATTGACTTGAAACGAACCTCATTCAATACTGTGGCCTAAAGAAGAACCTCAGGATCAGCTCTCTCTTACTTTCACTCTGTTCACTCACAGAGTCGCACCCCAACTCATTTACTGTACTCTTATGAACAACGTCTGGTCGTGGTCCTGATTCTCACTCCATAGCGTGCTCTACTGCTTAATGGTGAAATGATCTCCCTAACACTGTCCATGGTGCTGATGCTTACGTCATGGTGTTTCCTACTGCTTAAAGGCTAAGCACCACCAAATGGAACACTCTATAGATTTCACATTATTTTAGCTTTTAAAATGTAAACGTGATCATAACATTTAAAGAAAATATTGAGTTTACTCTAAAATTTGACAAGTTTAAGTAAATTGATGGAAAAGCCCAAGGTTAATCCAGAAGTTCCAGGAAGTGACATCATTGGTGGAACGCAGTGAATAACGGAGCGATCAAACGCCAGGGATTTTTGTGCGCTTGTTCATCAGATGCAAAAGATATTTTATTAAATAGATGAAGAGGATGAATCTGCTGTGCCTGTGGGGGAGACTGTCTTTATTAACAACATTCAGCCATTTAGATTTGAGCCAGAGGCAGAAAAGACCAACAGATAGCAGCAAAGTACAACCTGAGCCAGTCATCAGAACTGGGAATTCTGGCTGGTAGTAACCAGGGTCTTACACACCTCTCGTTAACTTCTTTACATGTCCATATTCTTGTAAAAGCACACAGTTATGAGTTAGAGAGTTTTAAGTTAGGAACATACTTTTAATGATGAAAGCTTTTTAACGCTGTCCATTGTGCTGATTCTCACTCTGTAGCGTACACTACTGCTTAGTGATGAAATTATCTTTCTTTGCTGTCCGTGGTCCTGAGACATTCTACTCAATGCTCCTTTTTCCAGAAGCATTTGCTATTAAAATGAAATGAGAGTAAATCTAGGCTGTAAAACCTGATCAGTAAATGATCATGACTGATGATACTGCATTTCAGCTGGTTCCTCCTTAACTTACAGACTTGTGGTGTTCACTTATAAGTCATTCTGGATAAAAAATCTGCTGAGTGTCATAACGTGTTAATATAAATATAATGCTTATGGCGTCATGTCAGTAATTAAGGCAAAAACACAAACATAGTTGTGTTAATGTATCCGTTCAGCACAGTGGTTCAATGCAGCCTTTCCTGTGGAACTACTTGCACATTATTTTCTTTGAGCGCGCTCTGGAAAACACTCTGATAAAGCGAGTTATTCTTAAATAAACACCTAGCACAGTGAGCTGGCTTGAGGAAAGTGGCTGTAGGCGTGCAGTGTGACAGTGTGGAAAGAGAGATAGATGAAGGAGGGTAAAGGTAGAGGATGTAACGACGAGGAGGTGGAAAGAAGCAGTGACTGTGACTGGGAAAGTAAAGAGGGAACGGACGAAGGAAAAAAAAAGAAATTCCCCCGCAGCAGCCCGTAGAGGCTTAGTGAACATGTGGAGGGGAATTTTAATAGAATGGTAGTGCTGTGGCACAAATCTACAATACCTTCCTTTCAAGCACCACGACACAGGACACACATACGCATATTTCTCAATAAATATATCAGCGGGGATTCACAGGCGTGAAGTGATTGACAGTTAAAGATTATCCCAAGATTATAAACACATACAAACCAAAAATGGGGTTTTAGGATTCAAGTAAATACTTATTTTTAATTAAAGGAGTCAAGAAAGTTACTTTATTATTTACATTTAGTTATGTTGCAGACAGTGACTTACACACAAGACAGAACCACACAAGTGAGTTAAGGGGTCCTTTCCTTAACTGTTCCAATAATGTTAAAAACATACTATTTTCAAAAATACATGGCTTAATTGTAAAAATGTGGTTGAATAAATAACCCGAATAAACTGATTCCAAAACTTTTCCAAAACAGGAAAATATTATATGGTCTCTCAATGCTATGGACATCTCAACTAGAAGTCTGGGTTTGGGGGAGCCCGTCTTCCCTATTATTTAATTTAATTAACTCTTTTGTTTTATCCCGCCTTAATTAACTGTTGTTTTTTATTGGTTTTGGGGAAGGGGACTTTTGTTATATTTATATCCTGGGTTTCCGTTCTGCCGGCAGATCGCCATTGTTTTTGTTACACGTTGTCTGTTTGCCCTATGTTGTGTTTATACCTGTGTGTTTATCTAATAAACTCTTTCACTTACCGTCGCCTCCTGAATACATTCAGCGCGACTAGCACGCCGCAACATGGGTACGACCGCCATTGTGACATTAGCAATCAGTGACAATTAATTGCAACATATCAGCCATTTTAAAGAAACTCTCTGCTTTGCAATGAGTTTGGAAGACTTGGAGACCAGAATTTAGAGAGAGCGTTTGGGATAAAATAGCTGTGGTCTCTCGCCAAAATATCTGCTTTTCATTCTTATCTGCGTTTTCTGATATTGAAACCTCCCCCAGAAGAACCCTTGCTATGGATTCTTGGCTACCTTTCCTGTTTTCATAAGAACATTGCAACAGTGTTTTTTTCCCCAGGAAACCACTGTGTTATTGCAGACTGTTTGCTGTCAGGTAAAACGAACTTCCTTCCCATCTTTCCTCACTGAATCCATGTGCCTCCACTGCTTGATTGGAAGTGGTTGCTGTTATCATTTTACCGTTTGTGGCATATTAGTACATGGGAGGGGAAAACGTTTGAGGCTGGGTGACGCCCCTGGCGGCCACCTGCAAAGCTGACATTTTGGATTCAACTTTACTTTTTTAAATTGAAAGGTGGTCATGTGACACATCAAACACATAGAGAAAGAAAATTATGTGTTCATTTTTAATGTGGCTTTTTTATTATCGAATTATAGACACATGGAGCAACAATATTAACCTACTTAAGGATGTGATCAATGTGTTGCCCATTGTGTTGAATTGTCATTCTTAATTCTCTTCTCCGACTTTTGACTAAGGCTATGGTATACTCCGTGATGATCCAGGATGTGGGGCACATGAAACAACGGCTACAGGAGGCCTGCGGTAGCATTTTTTCTGAGGTGTGTCAAAAGTGGGAGAAGAGAATTGTGTTGATAATTCAACACAATGGGTGACATTTTGAGCACATCCTTTAGTGGGTTACTAATATGTCACAAATATGTCAATAACGCGATAATGAATAAAGCTACGTTAAAAATTAGCTCACTATTTTTTTTCTTGTGCAACTCTCTAAGTGTTAGGTGTGTCACATGACCCCCTCCCAAGTGGAAAAAAATAAAGTTAAATCCAAAATGGCGGCTTTGCAGATGGCAGCCATGGGCGTCAGCCGGCCTCAAATGTTTTCCCCCTCCCATATACTAATTTGACATAAATGGTAAGTTGAAATCAGGAATCAATTTTATCGGGGTATATCCATACTTATGGCTCACCCTGCATTTTGGACAACATGAGTAACTGTTACATTTGCAATGTCCTCTTGGGGATCAATAATTTATTCTAATTCTGATATACAATTCCTTTTTTCCTTAATATGAATTGAGAATGAATATTCATATGAGAATGAATGTTCTCCCCGTGTCTGCGTGGGTTTCCCCCGGTTTCTCCGGTTTCCTCCCACATTTCAAAAACATAAAGGTAAATTAAATGCTCTAAATTGCCCTGTATAGTGTGTGTATGTGTGTGTGGATGTGTAAGTGAGTGTGTACCCAGTGATGGATTGGCGCCCTGTCCTGGGTGTATCTGCCCAGCGCCCGAGACATTCTCCCCTGGATGGACATGGGGACCCCCTCGCGACCCTCATAAAGGAATAAGCGGAAGATAATGAATGAATGAATAGGAATGGGATTCATGAATGTTGTTTGGAACTCTTTCTGCTCCTTGTCGTTCATTCAGCTGCTGTGATTACAAATGGTCCGCAGCACTTAATGCAGTTTACAGTTCCATCAATGCTCAGTGTAATGTTTTAATTACACACTCTGGCGTGAGGTGATGAATAAATCATGCCGCCCCATTTTCCCAATTATTCCTGACAGAAATGATGGTCAGAAATTTAATGAGGATTGATAACCCTGCCCTGTGTAATACTGCCCAACACCTACCCGAAGGCTAATCGAGGTCTTTCGTCTTTTGCTTGTTTCGCTCACGTTGACAGTTTGTCCTTGTCGGGCTGGAAGTACGTATTTTTTTTATGGTGTCCATAAATGAAGGTTGCTCATTGTTTGGTGAATGACTAAGAATTCTACACTGTAAAGTAATTTCATTCAATTTAAACATATATTTCTGCCATATTTATTAGACGAATGCAGTCATGTGTCACTCTGTAGTCACGCTGGCAAAATTTTTAGTGAAAATGAATAGGGGGTTACAAAAGTCACCTTCACCACATTTTCATGTCATTATTATCTGCTTAGTTTTATACTAAGGTTGTGGGGTGGGGGGTTTGGGGGTTGTTGAGGGATTTCACATGCCCATCCAGATGAGAATGTTTCGGGTACTGGGGTAATACACCTAAGACAGGGTGCCAATACATCACTGGCACAAAGTCACTTAATCACAAAGACACTCACTTAATAGGGAGAATTTAGATTAAGGCAATTAAGAACATCCAGTTCACATGAATCTATGTTTTTGTACTGTTGAAGGCACCTTGAGAACCCAGAGGAAACCCACACGGACACAGTCTTTAGAAGACACTTTTATTTAAAGCGACAAGTATCCCTCTTAATAGTTGGGTTCAGAACACAGGGTTACATACAGAATCCCTAGAGCAATGAGGGTTAAGGTTCTTCCTCAAGGACTCACATTGTTAACTTTTGTGGACCTGGGATTTGAACCCACAACCCTTAGATTGCTAGGCAAACACCCTAACCACTGAGCTACCACATCCACCACCTAGATCGGGATTCAAACCTGGATCCCAGCGCTGAGAGGCGGACATGACGTCCCTCCATCAAGTTCTATGGTAAATATTTATGTTTATAACCTTTGAAACTGGAGAACGCGGAGACAAGGGAGGAAAAAACCTGGATCTTCAGTGCTGAAAGGCAGACATGTTAACCACTATGCCACCATGCCGCCCTCCATCATGTTCTATGGTTAAAAATTATGTTTGGAACCTGAAACTTTTTTCTTGTAGATTACTGGATCCTCTAAATTAGTCCTCTGTGCAGGTGCAGGATCTCTAACTCTCAATTCAAAGTGGTTGACAGTGTAGTCTTCCGTGCAGCTGTTACACTGTACTCATGTCAGGTGTTTTTGGAGGGAATTCTGGGAAGAATGCGATGCGCATATCAACCAGATCAAGAGATACTTATCAAGAAACACAAGAGACACGATAATGCCACGTGCGTTCAACACGGTGTGACCATGTGTGCAGGTGAGCAGCTTCCTGAACGATACTGAGGCCGTGTTTTGTATAGCGTTGAGTGTTATGATGATCTCTGGGGGGTGTTTGTTCATGTTCTTATCTCATCTATAGTGCAGCGAGAAGAGAAAAGTCTTGTCTTAAACCTGCATCTGCCACGGATGAGTGGATGGGTTCTACCCTGGGACCACTGCTATTTTAGTGGTCTGGAGATGGAACCCTATATATTGTGGCTATTTAAGTTCAGAGTTTTACGTTTGAAAATAATATTGGGGTTGATTATTAAACATTTGTTGCTTTAAAAGTTGATTGATCTGTAGAAAGCCATCTGGAGAATACAGTTTCGAATCAATTTAATTCATTTATTCATTCATTATCTTAGGGATACATGTAGGGAGCACTGCCATACATTTATCAGATGTGGACCAGATACATTTTTTAACGTGAGCCAAATGCATGTTTTAAGTTTGTGGACCATGCTTGGCTCATATGCAGATAGCACTGCCATATTTTCACCAGATTTGGCCCAGATCCATTTTGAAACATGGGGGCAAATGCATGTTTCAATATGTTGACCACCTTTGGTTCACATGTAGTCTGCCAGAACTGTCAGTGTGCCAGCAGTGCCACACCTCAGCCAGAGGTGGCCCACATCCGCTTGCTATCTGGGACAGTAAATGTACATAGACATAGTGAGAACATGCAAAATCCACACAAAAGGATCTTGTCCTGGAATTCAACCCACTAGCAGGGACCCATAACTCCCCAATATAAAACAAAAACTCAATAGTTTTAAATAAAATGAAATAGTTTTAAATAAACATTTTAATTCACATTTTAGTTTAAACACTTTCTTACCTATGCATTGTCTTTTTTAGAACCCAGGATTATTAATCATTAGGAACCCAGTAATACTAATAAATATTCTGGACACCTGTTGGGTCCTTGCCCACCTTTGTCAGCCGCGGCTCTCATTAAGAGCGACGCCATCAGTTCTGTCTCATTAGTTCCAGGTTCAGATTCCGTCTGTCACATGACCCCTTGGCTGTCCTGCTGCCTGCTCCGGTACCCTGCCAGCACAATGTCACCCTGTGTCTGCCCCTGCCTTCGTCATGCCGACTCCGAGGTATATTTTCGATTAAAGTGGGCATGTCAGGGCCAGGAGGAACAATTTAATTAGGGGTTAAAGATGGAGTCCATTAGGTATTTATGCTGGAAAGATACAAAAAGCTGTCTGAATTGATGATGCTGGCTGTCAAAACTTGTGGAAAATAGATGGCAAATATGAAAAAGGGAAATGACTGCGATTTCTATATGACTCCCTCACGCTTGCTGTCCTACAAAGGAACAGGATCAAGGAGCTGGACGGTCACGGATGATTAGGCTTGAAGTAAAGTCGTTATGACATATTGGAAGCTTTTTATATTCAGAGGGTGTCCAGCTGGGATAAGACGCCCACTTAATTAGGGAATGACACATAGTCACTTCTTTCACAGATTACAGAGAGTAAGGATGACAATACATTTTCGTATTGTGCTGAAGGGCAGAGGGAGGAAGAGAAAGTAGGTTGAGCAGCTCACAGCGTGTCTACACTTTTGATCCAAACTAGAAAATCCTGAAGCAGTATTTATTCATACAGCTGAGAACTTTAATACACAGTGTTGATGGATGTGTTCAGAGGTGGACAGGTATGTAGATACATCGGTCAGCATGTCCTCCTCTTAGTGCTGAGGATCCAGGTTCAAATCCTGATCTGGGTGGCATTTCCATGTTCACCTTGTGTTATTTAAAATATATAGGCACTTGGTGGAGGTTCCATGTTCTCCCCTTGTCTTCTTTGGGTGCTCCGGTTTCCTCCCACAGTCCAAAACCTTAGAATCAGGGTTAATTGGCTTCTCTAAATTGCCCCTATACAGTGGATATAGTGGTTTGCCCAGTGATGGATTGGTGAATAATGACAGACCTAGTTGCTTTCTCCTCTGCTGAGGAGTTAAGCTTTAATCCACAAGTACAGCATTTATTTATATTTTTGGATCCAGCAGAATTCATAAAGCCATCAAAATGCACCATGTCTTTACAACGATTCCTGTTTGGCTCCCACGTTTTGGCTTGTGCCCTTAGAAGGCATTTCGATGTATTCCAGGGTAGCTGTTTGTCATGATCTTGAGTGTCATGGTCTCTGTCTTGAGTGTATCCGCTCAGTGCCCCAAACGTTCTGCTGTGGATGGACATGGGTAACTCCCTGTTTTAATTTTCTTTACTGCTATTTTATTAAATCTGACATCTTTAAATGATCAAAGTTACTTTATTGTGGAAATACTGTATATAAGAAATCGTATGTATAACATTGGAGCGGCATGGTGGCTTAGTGGTTAGCACATTCGCCTGTCAGCGCTGGGGATTCCCGGTTCGAATCACAATCTGGGTGAAGTTTGCATGTTCTCCACGTGTCTGCGTGGGTTTCATTCGGGTTCTCCAGTTTCCTTCCACATCCCAAAAACATGAAAGTAAATTAAATGCTCCAAATTGCCCTGTATAGTGTGTGTGAGTGTGTACCCAGCGATGGATTGGCGCCTTGTCCTGGTTGTATCTGCCCAGCGCACGAAACGTTCTCCCCTGGATGGGCATGGAAAACCCCACCGTGACCCTTATAAAGAAATAAGCAGAAGATAATTAATAAATGAATTAATGTATAACATTGTTTATATGCCAAGGGTCTCTGTCCTGATAAAAGATCTGGGTTCTTGAGACTCTTAACCCTCACCTGGTTGTAGATCATCCAGAATGTCTTTATGGTGGTTTTGAGATTACGAGTAAAGACCTTTACAAAAAACTTTTGGGTTTTTTTGTGCCAGTGAGCAAACTATTCCTTTTCATAAGGGGTCTTCATATCCACCCTGTGCACCCTGTGTTCACTCTGGGATCTCCTGGGTCCACCAACATCATTGATTGGGGAGTTTTGAAACCGAATAAGATCATTAATTTCCCTTTCTCCCCTCCATCTCCACCTCTTATTCCCAGATCGGCATATGCCACTGCTGATTAGTACCTACCATTCATGTTTCTTTGTTTCTTAGTATGTATTTTGCCTGTAAAAAAGCCCACTGTACTTGACCTGTTTATTTAATGCACAGCTTTTAAATCAGAAAATATAAATGTGTTGTATTTTATAACACAGCCCCGGTGTTTGGAGAAAGTAAACAGCCAGGCCGTCTGTGAAATGATTGTTCAGAATTGGCAAAGCGGCATAGCTGCATCACTCGGCGTTTATGCGGCGAGTGCATTTTCTCCCATTTCACTTCTTTCTTTTGTAATCTGGCATATTTATTTTGTCATGCGATGTACAGCAGAGATAACGCATCTCTGCAACAGAACGACACGAGAACTCTTCAGAATAATCAAACCCGTTTTCAGCTCGACAGCATGAAATCTCTTCCGCAGGAAGAAATGCATTATGCACCGAGTGCATCAGGCATCTTTGATTTGATGGACGGACTCGACCGCACACACACACACACACACACACACACACACACACACACACACACACACACACACACACACACACACACTCACTGATACACATAGAAAGAAACAGGAGACGTGGCTCAGCAGGGTGGAAGCTAAAAGTGGCGTGATTACCTGTGAAGTACTCGCCTGCTTTCTCTCCCTCCCTCTCTCTCCGTTCTTTCTCTCTGCTGCGTTTTATTACTGATCTGTTGCAGTGCGGTTGATGGAAATGTCAGCCGAATACAGTAAAGAAGCTAAAGGATGCAGCTCAGAAGGTGAGGAATGACAGACCTAGTTGCTTTCTCCTCTGCTGAGAAGTCAAGCTTTAATCCACGAGTACAGCATTTATTTATATTTTTGGATCCAGCAGAATTCATAAAGCCATCAAAATGCGCCATGTCTTTGCAACGATTCCTGTTTGGCTCCCACGTTTTGGCTTGTGCCCTTAGAAGGCATTTCGATGTGTTCCAGTGTAGCAGTTTGTCATGGTGGATGACGTGATTAAAGGATGACTCTGAAATATATATAGAAAATTATTTAAAAACCTAAAAAGAACATGGTTTTAAAACCCATAGGACTTAAAAATAGGATTTGCACAAAGGGCCACAAACAGATACACTGCAGAGTACCAGATTTATACCATGAACAGACTATTTAGCTGCTGGTCCAAGCCCTCAATAGGCTTGACTATTGTATTGCTTTGCTTCCGGTCTCCCAGCTTCCACAATCAGGTCTCCATAGCTAATTCAAAACCCTGCAGCCTGACTTGTGTTCAACCAGCCCAAGCAAAGTCATGTCCCTCCATTCCATCTCTTTCTCTATTGGCTCATTCACTGTGCTCTAGTGATGCATGTCACCTGGTGATTTAACCTCACTTTGTATCGTCCAGAAAGGCTAAATCACTCAGCATTTTAAAGAAACTTCTCCAAGCATCTCATTCCACAGGCACTTGCTATTTAAAAAAGAAGCCAAATCGGATTATGCTCATATTTGATGATACTACAGTGTAGTTGGATTCTCCTTAACTACTGACTTGTGCTGTTCTCTCATTTCTGTCGTTCTCTCAAGTCGCTTTGGATAAAAGTATCTGCTAAATGACTTTATGTAAATGTCTTTAAAGACAGCTTCCAATAGAAAAACATCTAACAGAAAACAGCAGCGCTAAACCAGGGTGGCACAGTGGTGAAGTGGTTAGCATTTTCTCCTCTCAGCACTGGGGATGCAGGTTCAAATGTCAATCTGGGATTTTTCAAGTTCTCCCCGTGTGCATGCGGGTTGCCTCAGGTTTCTTCAGTTTCCTCCCAAAGTCCAAAAACATTGAAGTAGGAAAGAAGAAATGAGATAAGGAATACATTGCACTGAATGTGCAAGTTTACCTTTTTAGAAAGACTAGAGAGGTCTATAATTTTCATCTAAGGTACCCTTCAAATATGAGAGACAAAAAGGAGGGAAAAAAATCTGGAAATCACTTTAATACAGAAGAGGACTGGGAGAATATTATGTGGTCAGATCCAACTTTTTGGTAAAAACTCAACCTGTCTTGTTTGGAGGAAGATGAATGCTGAGTTGCCCCATGAGCATGAAGCATGGGGATGGAAACATCATGCTTTGGGGCTGTTTTTCTGCAAAGGGAACAGGAGGACTGATCCGTGTTAAGGGAAGAATGAATGGGGACGTGTATTGTGAGATTTGAAGCCAAAACCTTGTTGCATCAGAGAAGATGGAACACGGCTGGTTCTTCCAGCATGACAATGATCCAAAACATACCACTCGGGCAATGAAGGTGGGGCTTCATAAAAAGCATTTTAAGGTTCTGGAGTGGCCTAGCCGGTCAGCAGACCTCAACCCTATGGAAAATTAGTGGTGTGAGTTGAAAATTTATGATGCCCAGCAACAGCCTCAAAACATCACTGCTCTAAAGGAGATCTGTATGGAGGAATGGGCCAACATAGCAGCTGCAGTGTGTGCACACCGGCTGAAGACTTACAGGAAACGTTTGACCTCTGTCATTGCCAACAAAGGTTATGTTACAAAGAATTGATTTGAGCATTTGTTATTGACCAAATACTTATTTTCCACTCCTACAATAGGATTTCATGGATGTTTTTTTCCTCATTTTGTCTCTCATATTTGTATCTTGAAGTGTATCTATGAAGAAAATTAAAGATCTCTCTTATCTTTCCAAGTAGGAGATCATGCACAACCAGTGGCTGACTAAATACGTTTCGGCTCCATTGTATACTGGTGTATCTGCCGAGCGCCCAAAATGTTCTCTCCTTGATGGACATGGGAAACACCCTTTTGTGACCTTAGTATAGGATTAAGCAGAAGATGATGGCTGAATGGCTATTGACTGTACATTAAATACGATCCTTGCACTGGATGAAGTATTTTTGCAGAGACTACAACCATATAAAATATTAGAGTCCTGAAAACACAGTGAATTCTGATTCTTAAAAGCACTGAAGTTAAAGTTCATGTCCTTGGTGCTTTAAATCCAGGTCTTATCTGATTTCCATAGCCTAAAGCTGTCCATCATTCCGAAGGCACCCAGTTCGGCCTGCTCTTGGCTCTTATCGGGCGACCTGAAGTGGAACAGGCGCAGATAAAACAGCAACACCTTAACCTCTTACTCTGACTCAATACGGTGGAGCTCCAGACAGTGGAGGACCGGCTGGGAGGTGCCTCATCTGTCACCGCAGACAGTTGATGAGATAGAGGCCGACATTTACATATTAAGCCCTGGAAGACGCTCCGACACCGAGCAGTCCTTCTATCGACTTAAATCAATGTTCAGACTGTGTAATTAAGCATTAAGTGGCAGACAGATATATAAATTTGTTTACAAAAAAATAGCCCAGTCTGAAATAATAAATCTTTTTTTTTCTCGTCATTGATTCATGTCCCTGAATCAGTCATGTTTGAAAATAACAGCACTTTCAAGATGGTGTTCTAGCAACAGAACTCGAAAACCAAGTACTAAAAATAATTTGGTAAACTTGCGATTGATTACCTCTTAACCCGTGTAATGTATCAAATCTTCAACTCTTTGGCTTGTAAAAGCTGGACGAACACATGGCTGGGCAGTCAAGCTCTTTAAACAAATAGATTGACAAAAAGGTAAAGACACAAACCAAAGCCAATAAATTCAGTTCAATGGAGAGTAACTGCAGCAACAAGTCATTACCGTCTAAAAACGGGCTCGTCCGGAGGAAGCAAAGGACTGCTGGAAATTAGGATTATAACGATGTAAAAAAAAGAGTATATCAAGTGAGACAGCTGGAGAGGAGGCAGAGAATGCCAGAGCGAGACCGCAGGGCTGGGTGCCGTTTTATCTGTCTGTCTGGCACAACTCGGCAGCATTGGCTTAGTATTGCACCTTGTCTCAGAACACCTGTGTACCCTGCGTTCTCAGTCTCTGGATTTCATTTATGTTTAATTCGTTTCTTTTCCCAGTCGACTTTACAAAGTCCATTCACACATGGCCAGTTGTTAACAAGCTGACCACATTTCTTTTTCCTGCAGCATTAAATTTCTTACTATTAATTTTTAATTCCATTTAAAAAAAAAGAGTGTGAGTGAGTCTGTGCCCAGTGATGGATTGCACCCTGTCCTGAGACCTGGGGCCGAGACGTATGGATGGATCTCCTGGATGGGCATGGGGAACCCTCCATGACCCTCAAGGCTGAAGATAATAAACGGAGCCAAGGTTCAGCTTTGTAGGTACTCGCCAAGTACTCGCCAAGACCCCAATCCATTTAAGGTGTTGCATTCGATGCCGATAGCGAACAATCAAACATAGGATAGTCAGAACCCATTTTTCCATGGACATGATGAGTAATCCCACTGCCAGGTAGGTACTGCCTTGTAAGTACCCGGAACGACCACGACATGACAATGGAGTGTTCTTGTGTTTGATGGCGATATCGAACAAAGCATCACATTTAGAAAAGCGAGAATATTATGGGTCATATTATGACCATAGTGTAGGACTAAGCTGAAGATAATGAGATGGATGGATGGACATTTAAAATATTTGTGTGCGAAACTGATGAAATTTCTTTTGATTTACCAGCAGAATGAAGTTTGCATGTTCTCCCGGCATCATGGTGAATTTCCTCCAACTATTTCGGTCTGAAAAGTACCAACATGCAAGTTGTTGACTGATAAGGTGAAATGGTCATAGGTGTAAATGTGTGTGTCTGTGTGTCCTGCCATGGACTGGCAGTCTTTCTTTAACCTTCTGCGACCTTAATCAGGATGCTAGGTATGTCTTTTTTTTAGACACTAAAAGTCTAAGTCCCGTAATATCTTTACTATATTTGTATTTCTGTCCTTTGGATTCTCAGAGCACTTTAAACAAGGTAGTTACACTCTCAAGCTCATTGCAGCCTTTCTCAACTTTTGAATCCGTGCCTTCCACTGCTCAGTGCTTTAGTGGGCTTTGAAATGGCAGGCCTGCACATCGCACAGGCTAAAGGCAGAATGTGGATCCGAACTGACACTGTTACCTGAACATTTTAGTTGTGATGAATGTGTAGAACAGGTCTCTCTGACAGCTACACTAGCTCACCATCGAAAGCCATTTGGAGAGATTAGGAACAGGCCAGCCGCGTGGGCCCACTGCAGCCCCCCGGTGCCCACTAAAAAAATAAAGACTGAGGCTTTAAAAGGAGCCACCGCTATAAAAACAAGTAATCCACTTCTGTAAAGTGAGCAACACGCTGTGCACGAGTTAAGGAAGTGAGTGAGGAAGTGGTTGACTCGGAACGGTGTTTCACATAGATTTAGGTTAAGTGCTGGAGGTGTCCGAAAAACACTCCAAGGATGGTCCTGTTGCCATGGAAGTGACTGGAACACCTAAAATCAGACTTGGATGGGGACATGAATACCTGTGGCAATAAAAACTGTATATATATTCATATATACACCGGGGTTGGACAATGAAACTGAAACACCTGGATTTAGGCAACAATAATTTATTTGTATGGTGTAGGGACTCCTTTTGCAGCCAATACAGGGTCAATTTGTGTTGGGAGTGAAATAGTGACAAGTCCTGCGCAGTGGTCAGAGGGATTTTAAGCCATTCTTCTTGCAGGATAGTGTCCAGGTCACTATGTGGTGCTGGTGGAGAAAAACGTTTCCTGACTCACTCCTCCAAAACACCCCAAAGTGACTCAATAATATTTAGATCTGGTGACTGTGCAGGCCATGGGAGATGTTCAACTTCACTTTCATGTTTATCACACCAATCTTTTGAACTCTGGTATGTCACCCATAATGTTGTGTGCATTGCAATATTTTGAGCAAAACTGTGCTCTTACCCTGCTAATGGAACCTTCACACTCTGCTCTTACTACAATTTAGCCACGAACCCTCCAACACTAAAATGACAGGTGTTTCAGTTTCATTGTTCAACCCCTGTGTATATATATAGTATAATAGTGGAGATTTTTACCTACCACTTAATGAATACTGCATATTCTGACATACTTGTCATTCTCATCTACTACTGTTTTTTATAGTAGGCGATTGTGGAGCAGTTGATGGGTGTCCTGTTAATAAAATAAAAATTCAGTCTTAAACCCAGGTTTGAATCCCAGTCTTGGTGAAGTTTCCATAGTCTCCCCATGTGTGTGGGGTTTTTCTCTGGCTTCCATATATATACCTATAAATGCTAAAGGACTCACTGACTCATCACTAATTCTCCCAATTCCTGAGTACCTACAAGGCTGACATTTGGCATTGTGATGACTTATCATGTTCTTGGAAAAAGGAAGTGCTTTTCACCTTCCCATGTTCGATTGTTTGTTCGCTATTGCCATCGAAATCAACACCTCGAATGGACTGAGGTCTTGGCGAGAACATACAAAGCTGAAACTTGGCTCAGTCATTCCTTATTGTAAACATACTAAATTCATGTAAGAAAGCAACTGCATGAATGCCGTAGTCACATTATATTCATTCCACATTTTAATTGCCCCAAACCTCACTCTATAATATGTTTATTTGAACTATATAAACTCCAAAGCCATCACTCATTCAAAAACAGTTGGCTTTCAACATTTGCGTTGTTATCAAGTTTTGCATCGTAGTGCATCATGGGTATTCCCAGGTAAAAATAAATAGTGAGAAACCCAGAGATCAACTTTATTTCTGATGATGGTACAATTTTTGAGATGTGGTACATGTTTATCTTTAAACTGTAAAAATGTAGGTATAGTATAATCTTTATGATTACAGAACAGTTTAATATTGACCTTTATGAGCTTTCTGCAGAAGTTCAGTTTCTGTAAGAGCCAGTATAAATAATCCTTCAGACAAATACACAGTGAAATAAGTGGCTCTACAGACGGAAATGTTACTGACTTGAGTAAATGGCCAGAGGGGTCTGTTCTGTAAACAAGTGATTATGATGAAACAGTGCCGGTTCTGATGAGTTTAGTGATCTGTTCAGCGCTGGGCAGTGGGTTCTCCTCCAGCATTTAGACCTGAAATTGTTTTCAATTTGAAATGAAAAAGGGTGGAAACTGATGTAAGGTGGTGAACACTGATGGATGATGAGAAAGAGAGGGAGATGTGAGATAGCTGAGCTTCTTGTATTCTGCAGTATTCCCCCTGTCTCCATCATATCAGTATGTTTTTGTCATGTCTCATGTTAGTTTAGGGTTAATAAAGGCTTTTTTAAAGTGAACTAATGGATTACCCATGCCACCTTACAGTTGAGAACTTGATAACATAAAAGTTGAAAGGCAATTGTTTTTGAATGAGATGCCTTAGAAGTTTATATATTTCAAATTAACGTATTATTACGTTCGATTAAAAATCTAAAATAAATATGTGGAATAAATATAGATTGAATTGAGACTACGGTGTCCATGCGGTTGCTTTCTTATGGAAATAGGTATGCTATTCTTATTTATAAGTGGGTTTTCAAAGGACACGATAAGGAATGATGAAGCCAGGTTTTAGCTTTGTAGGTATTTGCCAAGACCACAATCCATCTGAGCACGGATCTGTTCCATGCTGCATTCAATTGTGATACCGAACAAACAATCGAACGTAGGAAAGCTGTTGTTTTCCATGGATATATTATCACTGTGCCAAGTTTCAGCCTTATTGGTACTTGGTAACACCCCGACGTGACCCTGATGGGGTCTTGCGTTGGATGGTGATATCGAACGAACCATCGGACATAGGAAGGTGATAAGTAGTTTTTCCAAAAACGTGATAGGAAATCACGATGACAAATTTCGGCTTTGTTGAACATGGACACAAATATGGATAAATAACTGATTGACTGATCTCTACACAATCTGTACATGGCTGTACTGTGATGCTGCCAGGCCACTCAATGAGTCCCCCACTGAACCTTCTCAAGGTTTCTTCCTAAAAAAATAACATCATAAAAGGGAGTTTTTACTTGCCACTGTCGCGTCGGCTTGCTCTTTGGGGTTTAGGCTTAGAACTCTGTAAAGCTTCTTTGTGACTACACACTGTTGTAAAAAGAACTCTATAAATAAATTACTTGAATTTGAACTTTGTAGGGACTCGGAAAGTGGGAAAATTAGTGATAAGTGAGTGAGGGCTTTGCCTTTTCTAGGATAGATTTACTTTATTAAGCTGCGAGTTTAGTCATTTTACAAATCCACTGTCTATATTCAGAGGTTATTAAAAGCAGGAGTAAAATATCTGGACAGGGTCCATAGCTGTAAACGACTAAGGTGATGTCCTATTTGGCACTTCCACAGACTTTTTTAATAGAGTTCTGTGTTTAAACATGATTTCTTTTGGGTTCATTACTGAAACATTTTATTTACTTACTAGATGGCTACATGTACCCAGTGTGCACACAGAGCCACAGAGTGCAAATAAGCTGCTTTTTTTTTTTAACCCGTTCTGTACCGGTGGCCTTGGATGCTATCATTTCAGCTTTGATATGAGCTCTACATTTACATTTGGTCATTTAACAGACACTTTGCTCCAGGGCTCCAACCGATTAGGATACTTGTGAGTCGCTTAGGATAAATGAGGTGCAGTGAGGGGTGGTAGCTCAGTGGTTAGGGTGTTGTGCTATCAATCGGAAGTTTGTGGGTTCAAATCCCAGGTTCTTTGAAGTTACCAATGTGGGTCCTTGAGCAAGGTCCTTAACCCTCATTGCTCCAGGGTTCTGTATTAACCCTGTATTCTGACCCCAACCATCAAGTTGGGATATTTGTAAGTCGCTTTAGATAAAAGCGTCGGCAAAATCACCAAATAATAATAACTTGCTCAAGGACTCACATTGTTAACTTCAGTGGAACTGGGATTTGAACCCACAACCTTCTGAGTGAGTCCAACAATCTAACCACTGAACAACCACACCCTCTGATGTAAAACTTACTTTCACAGGTGGAACTGTTGATATTCCTTACCTGTGACTGTCACTTTTCCTGACTGTACATTCTTATCCTGCTTTGTCTTTATGGCAGGATTCTTGTCAGCAATGTTCTGGGACATTAATATCGTTTACTTTGTCATCCTCTAAACTTCAATTTTTCATTATGCCTTTTAAGTTTGTTATATAGTAAATCATGACCTTTTCACTAAAGCCGTTTGATTGCCAACGTCATCCGGTTTTGCCAGACTGGTGTAAGACTCTGTGAGCAAGCAAGTCAGTCGAGCTGTAGCCCAGCAGCTGTTTCTGTGCGCTGGGTTTCTTTCAGCGGAATTTCCCATTACGACTTCATGGTGGTGATTATGACTTTGGAGCTGGAATGCATTCGGAAAGCCTCATCAGCTTCCTAAAAACCTGACTGTAAACAATTCTCCTATCTGAGGCACCACATGGGCTCCACTGTCTGCCGAGTGGCATGTTGGTAAGAAACTCAGACTAAAATAAAGCTCCGTACTAAAGCCTGTGCTCAACAGCCAGGCCTGTAAACTGTTTAACACAGTCGACAAAGGACACTGGAAAATAGAACCTGGATAGGATAATGGTTTCATGTTGGACTTTAATATTTCAGCTTGCCACTGGAAATGGGAGAAACATTTGGAAACAAATTGGGTTTGTGTGCATCACCATTTCCTCTGCGGCATAACTGTTAGAGTTTATTAACAGGTGAAATTCTGCTTTTAAAAACATCTCCAAATATGAAAAAAAAGACAATCAACTAAATGTAAGTATTTGATCATATTAACAGTGTGGCACGGTGGCTTTGTGGTTAGCATGTCTGCCTCTCAGCGCTACGGATTCAGGTTCGAGTCCCGATCTGGGTGGAGTTTCCACGCTCTCCTCATGTTCGCGTAGGTTTCCTCCCACAGTCCAAAAACATGAATTCAAAAGGAATTGGCTGCTCTGAATTGCCATTCTTAATGTGTGTGTGTGTATGTCTGTTTTTAGCCAGCATTAGATTGGCACCTTGTCTTGGGTGTGTCTTCCCAGTGCCTGCAACGTTCTCCTATTAATGGGCAGGTTGAATCCCCTTCCAGCACCCCCACATGACCCTATTAGAAGATTAAGCGTAAGATAATGAATATATTGACATCTTGTTACTTGTGCTTTTTATGACACTCTTGTTAAATTATCTTGATGAAGTTATCTTACTGCTCTCACCGTACCTCCTTTTACAAATTGTGAGGAACATCACAAGGTTCTACAATCTTTAAATGTTCCATTTCAAGTTTATTCATTCATTCATTCATTCATTCATTATGTTCCGCTTAATCCTCTACAAGGGTCGCGGTGGGGTTCTGATGCTAATCCAGTGGAGTATGTCTCGGACGCTGGGCGGAAACACCCAGGATAGGGTGCCAATCCATTCTTTAGTATTTAGAAGTTGTGACATTAAGACAACACATTGCTGGCTTTCCCATACAGAGTTCCAAACCTTCTTGTATTATATACTTAAATTAAGTAACTGGACCCACATCGGAATCAAACATCCTGCCAAATCCCTAAACCTCTTTTCTTTATGTAGCATAACATGATCTCTATTAAAGTTTGACTGACCTCGTATGACGACAGAGTAAAAACCAGTGCAAGAAGGAATTAGGCAATTCTCCCTCCTAAATTGACTCAGTCTACTAGATGAGACTATTTAGGATGTCCATATAATTGAATCACCACGGCAACGTGAGCACACTGGATATCCATTTAGTCGAAGAATAGTCTGTAGTGGGGTCACTGAAAGACTGCGCTCGGAGACTTCCTACTATTTACCACAAAGAAGCTGCATAAATAAAATCTAAAGTCCAATGAAGTCCAAAGCCTAATTAATAATTAGTAATTAGGTGATTGGGTGGATTATTGATATTGGTATTAATATGTAGACTTATAAGATGCCTTGCAATTCCACCGTATATCTAGGACATACAGGAGAATCGAAATATCATTTCTCGCTCTCCATAGGTGAAGTGAGAGGGGAGCGCTGCGAATGGTCGCAAAGGACAATATCCCCTTTTATATTAATATGAACAAATGTAACAAACCTGAATTATTAAATACAGGTGTTATATTCAATGTTATTGTTACAGGTAGATCAAATCGATGACCTACCCATGCATTCTAGAGTTTGGGGAAGCGCTCACCACAGTGACTTATTGGTTAGCATGTTGTTCTTGTGTCTGTGTGTTTTATTTTTCAGGTTCTGTTGAGTATTAAAAATGACCTGTATTTGTTTCTCTGTGACCTTCAGGCGTAAAACCGATTGCTGCCACAGTTGTCGAATTGATGAACATGATCCTGATCTTTTATTTTGTACTTCTTGTCAGAATGAATCACTACATAGGGTACTTTATTTTCCCAACTGTCAGGTTTGCCTAAAACCGTCTTCAAAAATTCTGACAAGGTTCCTCAGCTGGTGCTAAAAACATCCACAAATAGATTGCTGTCCACTGACAAGGCTGGGGGGGGGCAGTGAGGGGAGGGGTGACAGGGAAATGAAAAGACGTGAGAAATCCTGTCTCCCCCGTTCATCACTGGTTTTTCAGACGTGGTTGGTCAGGAGCGTTAATACATTTTAGCAGTGAGTCTGAAGCCGGTTTATCCTTCATGTGGAGAACTGGGAAATATTTACCTTTAAATCATTCCACTCCAGAAACCTAAATCTCACAAAGAGTAAGAAAAAGACTCCACCTGTCAACTCCGGCTCAGTAAAATCAGAAGCCCTACACGTTACATCTGTGCAAATGTTTATCAGGTTTGTCTCCACTTCCACTCTTATTAAAATTCTTTCTGCAAGATTTTGGAATCTCAATAAGTGGTACCTGGCCCACTGCTGGCTTACTACTGGCCCACTGCTGTCCCACTGGCAAGCTGTATGTGAGCCAAAGCCTGCCTTGATTGGGCATGATTGGTACATGACTGGTACATGATTGGGCCATCAGTGGCCGACAAAAGACAAAAACTCACACGGCCCACTTGTTCCAAAATTTATATGTTAATATGTGTGGCCCTTTTTGCACATCTGGTTCATATGTGGCCCACATCTTGCAACCAGGTGTGGTCCAATCCATGCATCCAGTGGGCCAGATGTAGACCTGCATCATTTTGCTGTCTGGATACTGATACCTTTATCCACTGGCATCATGTGAAACCGAGCCCTGTTAAAATAGAAGTCCCATCCATCCGATGTCATGTTATGTTGCTGAATATCCGTTGTTCGTTAAATTGGACTACGGTAAGTAACGTGAAAACCCTCAGCTATATGTAAAATAGTTTTTAAATAACTAGCAGCCAGTCTCCATCATTACTGAAATAGCGGAACGGGAGGCCCACTAGCATAAACACTAAAAACATCATCTGCCGGGCTGATGGATGCCGTGGCACCAGGGAGAATAGCCTGCAGGTGAACGCCGGGATGAGCCGCCGCTTGGCCGCAATGCACAATGAGAAAGACGATTGCTAATGAGCTACAAGGGGACAGTGAAAAAGCTGGAGCATCCGACACCCGTTAACACCGCTCAGACTGTAAAAATGGAGTTGGCGCTTTATTGATCGTTAGAGTGCCGGAGGGATTGCCATCTGATGAACTGTGAAGAGATTCGGATGAAATCAGAATCAATGAGTGAGGTGATGAAATGTTTAACGCCTCAAACTCGTTTTTTTTTATTTGATTTGTTCAGATCATGGCCCAATAAAAGATCGATAGATTATAACAATACAGTGTTATGGAGCGGGCAGCACGGTGGCATAGTAGTTAGTATGTTCGCCTCTCAGCACAGGGGATCCCGTGTCCATGTGGGTTTCTGCCAGGTTCTCCGGTTTCCTCCCACAGTTTTAAAACATGGATTTACAGTAAATTGGTTGCTCTAAATTGCCCCTATATAGTGTATGTATGTCTGTATGGATGAGAGTTTATATGTTCTCTTGGTGTCCGCGTGAGTTTCCTCCAGGTTCTTCAATTTCATAGTCCAATAACATGGCTTTAAGATAAATAGAAATTTTTTTAATTCATTATTAATTTAATAAGATGAGTCTAATGAAGCCACAACTAGAGACTCATTTTAGTCTAAGCCTAAATTATACATGAGCTTACAACCACTAAACTTTACAGAGTGATGGGACCCATAATCCTCTATGCTGTCAGGAATTGGACAATGTCACAACATTGGACTATTGAAGCCCATATATTTCTGCAAAGGATCCCATTATGAAACCCCTCAGGGTGACATAAAACCGGTGCAGAAGTCACCACAAAAACACCACACACACACCACAGTCCACACTGAACTGAAGTTCAGAGCTACTGGTTCGTTTTCCTGAATTATCCTCAGAGCAACTTTCTGTTTGCATTAATGTATTGGAAGGGTGTGTCCTAACACCTTTGTGTACACACTATACAGCAAACGTCTTTTTTTCAAAGGTTTTCAAAGCCTGTCAATTTGTGTCTGTCTCAGCAAATATGCTACTGCTGCGTAAACTTTGGGGAAAACGTTGCCCTCAATAGCTTCAAAGATGCACAGATAGTTGTTATATATCGGCGCTCAGGAACCTGCATCATAGGGGAGATGGCTTGATTTTTCTCCTTTGGTTCCGTGTTTGTTGATGCGATGGAAGTAGCTCTTTCAACTTCTTTATTATTTTTAGGTTCAACTCAGTCCCTTGCCTTTGCTTTGCAACTGAGATGGTCCGTAAACAAGAATTTAAACAAAGAGCCGCAGTACATTCTACAGAACCTAAACCTGAGGGGAGATAAAGAGACAGCATTAATATAAGTTGTATGGGTTTAAATCCTGCATTCAGCCTTTTATTCTCACAGTTTCTTTAGAATCATCAAAAACATTCTTTAATATTAAAACAGAGTTAAATTCTCTACCTCTTTTTGTGTTTGCCAGGTTCAAAACCCCATCATGTTCTTCCCATGTCTTCGTGTCCTCCCACAGTCCAAAAACATGGATGTAAGGTGAATCGATTGCTTAAAATTGCCCCTATACTTTGTATTTGTGTGTATCTGTGTAAGTGTGCATGTGCCCGGTGATGGATTGGTGCACTGTCCTGTGCGCATCTAGACGAACATGGTATATATTCTAGCGGAGAGTTTAATAACAATGTGAAAGTTGTTGAGTGATGGCTTTGGAGTTTATATATTTAAAATTAGCATATTATAATAGAGCGAGGTTTGTAGGAATTAAAAATCTGAACTGAATATGTGGAATGAATTTTGTGCCAGTTGTAATTATGGTGTCCCCGCGGTTGCTTTCTTACGTGAATTTATCAGTAGGTTTTCCCAGGACACGATAAGGAATGACGGAGCCAAATTTCACCCTTGTAGGTCCTCGCCAAGAGCTCAATCAATCCGAGGTGTTGTGTTCGATGGCGAAACCGATAGCGAATGAACAATCAAATGTAGGAAAGTGAGAACAGGTTAGTTTTGTCAAGGACATGGTAGGTAATCACGATGCCAAATTTTAGTCTTGTAAGTATTTGGGAAGTGTAAGAATTAGTGATGAGTCAGTGAGTAAGGGCTTTGTAGCATTAATCTTCCCATTTGTAATTGGGAAGAAGGGAGAGAAGGGCAGATTGGGTAAATGGAGATACCTGCCACCCCATAGTTTGAATGATTATGATTACCTTTTCTACTGTGTGCATAAAGTAGGGTAAAAGAGGCGGAGAAAAGAAAAGACAGGAACATGGTGTTGGTTGGTGTCGTTCTTGCTTCCATGGAAGGATAGCTAATTAAACACATTATGGGGTGGCAGGTGTGTCCATTTACCCGATCTGCCCTCCTGTCCCTTCCTATGATTCACAGGCTCTATATATACAGTATATCTACTCTTTCCAAAGAAATTAGAATATCATGAAAAAGTTGATTAATTCCATTCAAAAAGGTGAACTTTCATAGATTTAGGGCCCACATTTGAAACAATTTTGAAGTGTTTCTTTCTTCTTTACTACATAATTTGGGCTTTAAGCTCATAAAACCCATGAAAACAGGATTGAAAAAAATTTGAATACTGGGGAAAAATCAGCCCAAATTTTGCAGGGCGTGAATGTTGTAAACTGTGTGTGCCACACTAATCTTAAATATGGGCAAGACTGCAGACATAACAACTAGCAAGAAGACCGTCATTGATGCCCTCTATAGGACGGGTAAGCCACAAAAGTTCATAGTTAAGGAGGGTGGCAGGTTCATAGAGTACATATTGTATTGAAGTATTAAAAGTCATTTTGAAAGTCGCCTATTTTGATTGATTTTATGTGATCCTAATTTCTCTTTTTTTCTACACAAACTGCGTAGTTTGGGCTGATTATGGTTATTTATTACTTGTATTATTAGTACTGTAAATTTAATGACACCTGGGGAAACTTGTGCAGGTGCTATTAGTTGATTAGTGTGTCACACTCATCTTAAATCATTCATACGGAGTCAAATACATTCATGCCCTGCTGTAAAATTTGGACAGTTCTTATTTTTTTTAATTTATGTTTTTGTGGGTTTTATGAGCTGGAAGGTCAAATTATGTAAAAATGAATACTTGAAATTGTTTAAATTATGGCCCTGCATCTATGAGCTATGAAAGTTTGACTTTTTGAATGGAATTGTGTAAATTAATAAACTTTTTCATGATATTCAAATTTTTTGGACAGGGTCTGTATATACAGGTAAATTTGCGTCCAGCATGGCCCACTACACACAGACTCCTCAGTACCTAGCATGCAGTTCCCTCCGTGTGTAGCGTTTAGCACTGTCTGTGAGAGATGTGTCTCTGAGAGCAGTCCATTACCCAGCATGTGCCCCAGCTGAGGCGTAATGTCCTAGGTGCTATTGATGGGTCCAAGGCGAGCTGACCTTTCCACTGAAGGGTCCTGTGGTGGAGGATTTTGTGCCGTCTGAATTGTAGAGAAGGTTACTGTTTCATCTGCCGTATGTCTGGAATGAGCCGTTTTGTGCTGTCAGGTCGTCATGGCAGGACGCCGCGAGTGCAGGAGTCAATAAGGTAAAGACATGTTTGACCCGCAAAGCTTCAGACTGACTTCTGATCTTTCAAAGCTCTTTGAGTTATTATTTATAGCACATTATCATGGTGTCTGAGTTTGAACAGATGAATCCAGCAGGCTCTGTTCGCTGTGTCTTAGGGGAAGGAGGATGGATTAGGGATTTCCTACAGCTGTCAGCAAGCACAGTGACCTTCATCACAGTTCACGGTTCAAGGTGACAACACTGCAGATCGAAAGACACTGAATGCTGCTTTATTAGCCTCTCTAAACTCAAATTTTATTGGACCTTAAGAAACAAATTCAGCAGTGAAGTATTCCAGTACCTATCTAGAATTATAAGGTGACTTGGGCCTAATTTCGGGGAGAGGGAAGGTGGAGGGTTTGAGATTGGGATATGCTGGTTGCCTTACTCTTATCACCTCTACTGCTCTCAAACGCTTTAATGTGTGGTTAATGGTCCTCGTTAAAAAAGCTGCCGGGAAGCCTATCCCAACACTTACTGGGAAAAAGACAGAAAACAAGCTAGACCTACCACCAGAACATTTGAAAGCATACGGTTCTAATTAGTAAATTTTCCAAGATGCTGCCAACTAGTTTGGTGACGTTTTGAGCTTCCCCCCCCCAAGTTCAGAAACATGTAGGTGAAGCTTGTAAAAGTTAAATTTTAAATTTTGCTGACTGCCAGACAAGAATGCTTTTGTTCATTTTGCCCTGTAATGGCTGGGATAGGCTACTTTAATTGATTCATTTATTATCTTCTGCTTAATCCTCTACGAGGGTCGGGATTCTCCATGCCCATCCATGGGAAAACGTCTCAAATGCTGGGCAAATTCACCCAGGACATGGCGCCAATCCATTGCTGGGCACACATTCACGCACACACACACACACAGACTATATGGGGCAATTTAGAGCAGCCAATTGACCTTAAATGCAACTTTTTGAACTGTGGGAGAAAACCAGAGTAAACCCATGAGGACACGAGGAGAACATGGAAACTCCACCCAGATTAGGGTTTGAACTGGGAATTCCTAGTGCGAATGGGCTAACCACTAGGCCACCATGCCAAGCAGGATAGGCTCCTCTGTAGGTTAAATTATCACTACATCATACTGTATATAGCATTAATACTTAACTATGGGTTTTTTGGTGGTTTGCCTAAGATCTTTTTATGACTTTTTCCAAAAATAATAACCCAAAAAATCTTAACATCCACTTGAGATCTCTTTTTAACATGAAACCATAACTGTCATCGCCATGCTAGAGGTGGCTTTCCCCTCAATCTATTTCCCTTTTATTCCTTTTTATCTCCCTGTCCTCTGTTCATATCTCCCTTTTGTAGAGCGGCCTGGTTCTCGGAGGGCAGCAGGAGCAGCCAACGGAGACTACGCGAAACCGAGGGAGAGGGGGCCAGCGATGTGACTGACGGAGCGAGCAGAAGTCTGTCAGAAGTAGCCGTTATGTGTGACAGTGAATAGACAGTAAATCCCTCCATGTTTTTTAATACCTCGGCTCGAGGTAAGTGCATATTCACGTGTGTATAAACCTGCCGGCAGGGTCGTCCATCAGCCCCATGCAGGTCATCCTTCACTTGGGCTCGAGGAGACAGAATATGACACCGACAGAAACCAGACTCCGCTTCTAATAGTCCATCAGGACTCCGTCTGCACAGCTGCATCCTGTCGCGGCGCCTCGGTTCCACAGGTGGGAACAGCGATAGCATCATTTCGGCCTACAGATCCATCATAAGCCTGAGATTCCTCCATAACGACAATGTGTCTGTCTGCGAGAGAAGGAGAACGAGGTTTCCGTGCCAAGAGTGGATTTTTAACAATGATTTGTGAGTGCAGTGGCACCTTGAGGGGATCGAACACCTGCTTGCAAATGTCAGCAAATATGGCAACAAAAGGGAAGGAAAGGAGTAAACAGAATTGATGGCATGTGAGAGGATGTGCAGGGACTCAGCATTCATTTTTACAGGAATCTGAATGTAAAGCTTTGCATTGTGGGCCCAGGTGTTTGCATAAATCAGTCCAGGTGGAAATGAACATGTAGAAATGATGTCAGTGTGGATTCTGTCAGCATGCTGCTCATTGTCAGAACGTCAGTTATGCCCATTTCTATGCAACACCAAAAATAATGCTGGAAGCTGTGCTTTAATGGACCTTTTTAAAAGTAAAACTCTTTTAAATCGGGCCATTATCTCTTATTTGAAATATTGCTTTAGTGTAAAGACACTTCAATTACCAAATTTCAAATTCCATTTAGAATTCTCAAACTTAGTAGTTAGCATGTTCTTCTCTCAGCACTGGAGATACAGGTTTGAATCCTGATGTGTTTGAATTTTCACTGGGTTCTCCGATTTTCTCATACAGTTCAAAAACATCGATTTAAGGTGAACTGGGTGCTCTAAATTGCCCCCATAAAGTGTTTTTGAGTGATTGTGTGCCCAGTGATAGATTGTCACCCTGTCCTGGGTATAGGATTAATTAAAAGATAATGGCTGGAAGGATAACCAGAAACATTTTAATGCTTGGATCATGAAATACATTAAAGATGGGCCTTATTCCAATGCCTTAATAATAATGTTTTATTTCTAACACCCAAGGCAGCTTTACATATAATAGAACAAAGAGTTAACATGTAAAATATACAGTGAAGACAAATACAACACCGCAAAATAAACACAAGAAAGCTATGAGGAAAATGGGAAAGTTTTGAGAAGAGATTTAAATTCCTGAAGAGTTGAAGTAGATCCAATAGTTAAAGGGAGAGATTTCCAAAGCGTAGGGACTGCAACGGCAAAGGATCTCCCACCCATGGAAGAAAGCCTGAACCTGGGGACGGTGAGAAGATTTGATGAAACGTAGCGACCGGGCTGGCGTATAGTGATGGACTAAATTGCAGAGATATTGGGGAATAAGACCATTAAGGGATTTAAAAGTAAGTAGTAAAATTTTATATTGGATTCATTTATGAACTGGGAGCCAGTGCAGTTTGGATAAAGCAGGTGTAATGTGATAAGATTTTTTGGTCTGTGTAAGAATCCTAGCAGCAGAGTTTTGGACGTATTGTAAGATTTTTATGGAATTGGATGGAAAACCATAGAGAAGAGAATTACAGTAATCAAGATGTGAGGAAACAAAAGCATGCACCAGAGAAGGAATGAGAGAGTTGGATCAAAAAGAACACCAAGATTACAAACAGTAGGAGATAGGTGGACAGACACGTCCATTATGGACAGAGAGGTAGGAGTAATAGAGAAAAGCACAGATTTAGTGCCAACAAAAATAAACTCTTTTTTTGTGAATTGATCTTAAGAAAATTTGCATGTAACCAAGAATTCAGATTAGAAATACAATCAGTGAGTATAGAAGAAGAAAATGGAGAGGAGGGTTTAAAGATAAGATAGAGTTGAATGTTGTCAGCATAGCAGTGAAAGGAAAGACCATAGTTCCATATGGGAGAGTCAATTGGAAGTATGTAGGAGATGAATAAAAGAGGTCCAAGAACGGAGCCTTGCGGAACACCCCGTTCAGCAGTGGCAGTCTCAGACGTAGTATTTCCTAGGTGAATAAAAAAAAAAAAAAAAATCTCCTGTTAGTAAGACAATATTTAAACCAGGTTAATACCACGTCTGATAGTCCTGCCTCCGAAAGGCGTCAAATAAGTATGTTGTGATCAACAGTGTCAAAAGCAGATACGAGAACAAGAAGGACCAGAACTAAAGCACAGAGCAGGCCATTAAGAACATAAAGAAGTTACAGTTTCAGTGCTATGCTGAGGACAAAAGTAGCTGGGAGGCCACGACACACTTAAGAATCTTAGAGATTAAAGGAAGATTTGAGATGGGGTGAAAAGTAATAAGAATGGTGGAATCTAAACCAGGTTTCTTAAAAACAGGAGTTACAGATGCCATTTTTAGGGCAGGAGGGCCAGTGCCAATCCAGATTACATCGCAAATTACCATGATTGTTCATGATGGATCAGAGTACAAGGTCAGTCAAGCTACAGTAACCTTGGCACAATAAGAGTTAAGGAGCTACAAGTTTGGTAGACCCAGATTAATTGCCCAACAGCCCACACCCTTATTGCAATTACAGGTTAAAATGCGGGTCCATCAAAATATGTATAGAGATTAAGTAAAGGGTAGTTATAGGCTCAATAGACACTGAAATGTGCAAAATTAACAGAATATGTTTGGGACTTGTGAGCTCAATGCGAATGCCCTCTGTATTGACAACCCCTAGTCAGTCGGTCATATAAAACAAGACAATGTCCCAAAACACAGAGAAAGAGTGCCGCTCTGTCCTGAGTGTATCTGCTGAGCGTCCGAAATTTTGTCCCCTTGATGAGCATGGAAAAACCCCACCACAATCCTAGTATAAGATTGAGAGGAATATGATTCATGGATGAATAACTATAAACACTTCAAATCTTGGATTAGTAATTACATTACATATTGACATGGTAAATAAAAGTGAAGACATAAAAAAAAAGCTTAAAGGAACTTAACTCGTCTATGTTATTCAGAAAAAGGTGGTTAATACAAAACAGCAGTATTTTATATTAAAACATACCGGGTGTTTAAAAGATATGCAAAAAAGTACTGAATTGTAAAACAATATTAACTCCAGAACAAACCTACTGGATGAACCATGGATGGTGCCAAAGGAAAGAAATAAAGAAAACAACTTACCTACCTAACTAAAAAGATAACCTACCAAAAAGGTATACAAACTTGGCACCCTTCCCTTACCTAGTGTGTCTATACAAGGTTAATTTCTACTGTGATGGAATGTCCATGCCAGGGTTGGTTAGAGACAAACTGAGTGAAAATTACTACTGTGCCTAAGAACACAGGAGGCTAATACTCAGGCTAAACAAACATATTGAGGCAATCAACATAATCCTCACCAGAGCTTCAATATATTCTAACAGTTTAATCTGAAACAGCATTTAAAACTACATAGCAACATGAAGCATTATCAACCACAAGCCTCTCACAAACACCACCCCACAAACAACCCACATTTTAGTCCACAGGTGGAGGTATTTAAAAGGGAAGCACCACCCCTTCCTGGTGAGCCACTTCTCCTATTGGTGGATCTAGTCAGCTGTTCCTCAGCAAGTCTCCCATTGGCTGGCAGAGCTCTGGATAGTGTAGTAAAGAGTAAAGTAGAAAGAAAGAAACAAAATAGAAAGAAAAAAAACCCCACAAAAGATATATGTGCCTTGTGGCACGTAACAGTGGGCCACAACCAGGAGTGGTCCGTCCAAGTGCTGCCATTCCATGTGGCAAGTGGGCCAGATGAACATGGAGGATGTGGGCCGGATCTGGGCCACAATAGTTTTGCTATGTGGGAATTAAGGGCCTTGGTCAAGGATCTACAGATTTGGTAGATCCAGATAAATTGCCAAATACACTCTCCACTTAGTGTCCCTACCCTTGAAATTACAGATACTAAAATAATGGCGTCAAT
>JAOUQT010278765.1:0-16911 GCA_025769995.1 Xyliphius kryptos | reverse complement strand
AATTGATAATAATGCTGCATGTATAAGGTAGTTTGTCCTCTCAATTAAACATCTGGCTGATGACATGATACAATCAATCATCTTTTATAAGCCTCTACACGTCACACCTACCTGGGCGCGCGCATTTTCTGCAGGCAGCTGGCACGCAAGCGAGAACCCGTTTTTAGGCATCTCCGTAAATAAACGAATACAAAACGATGTCACAGAATGAAAGCTGCCTTTAGTGCAAAAAAACAGCACAGATGATTAACGCGTGCCGGATCTGTAATAATTAAATCGTCTTGATGATTTATTGTGCACGGTGTTCTACACAGGCTCCAGCTACTCCTCTGCTCCGATAGTGAAGAGAAGATTTTATGAATGAAATCTGTGAGAGCGGATTGTACCAACTGCAGTCTATGGGGGGAGTCATATCACACAAAGGGTCTTAAGGGTAGAGAAAGGACCCAGTTTTGTGTGGGTGACTGCGTGGAGTCACAATGCAGGTAAAGCATCATGGGAGATCATACTAAGAAATGCAAATGCAACACTTAAGTATATATAACAATGCTCCTTTTTACCCTGTTTGTTACAAAATCTTGTATAATGAATTAGAATTATTTTTCTATTCAGGATCAACTGCATCCGGATTAGACCCTTTTGAGAGCAAGATATGACAAACACATACTATACAGCACCTTGGACTGAACTACATTATTTGTGGCTACTCTAATGTAATATATAATAATGTATCCTAAGTAATATTGAAAAATATCTAAAAATGATCTTATAATATAAGTATAACATTATTAGATTTAGGGTCTTGACACGAGTTCAGCGCATGTTTTTTTTGTCATATCTTGCTCTCAAAATGACATTATCAGTATACATTTGATCCTGAATTGGTCAATAATTCCACGTACACACTCTAAACATAAACTTAAACATTAAATAAAATATGCATGGTAAAATGTTACCATTACCATTTTATAACACATTTATTTTAAGTCTATCCAGTGCATTATTAATGTTTGATTAGAAAAGGTTGAATATATAACTTCAATTCCTCTTAATTTACACTGCGGTGATGGCGAAATATCACACAAGTCCTGCAGCAACAAGACCTGACGCGCTTCATCAAGCAGCCAATCAGCGCACAGGACATATCGTGACCATATTTGGTGTTTCCGGGGGTCGTCGCCGTCGTCGCAGCCGCTGCTGCTGTGGTTATTTCTGGCTCGTCGGATATAAGTAATTAAATCAAACCGCTACGCGCATTCTTTATTTTTAACCTGATGTGTTGTGCTTTGATGTTTTAAAATTATCATATAAATCACAATCTAACAAAATGCGTGTTGTAACCAGTACAAAGGGTTTAGTTTTATTGTCTTCTAATCCTGCTTTATGTTTTAAACTGCGCACTTTACACGCATCTCACGCTTTATATACTACCCCTATATATTAAATTAATATAGCATATACATTGCACTCTACACACTAAGCCTTACGCACTATATATCCTATATTTTAATTTACAAACATATGGCCTCACCCAAAACCCTAAAAATTGCATTGTATTGAGTTGTATTGGTATTGGTATGTAGACATATAAGACATATATATAAATTACATTTTTTTTGCAGTTCCAGAAGCTCCTATTTAATGTACTACTGTGTGGTTTAGTTCATAGATACTGGGGTAAACAGCATTAGTTCTGTGATAAAGGAATATGTTTAGCTGGAATGACTGATTATGTAATTGTGTGAGAAACTGGGCCTCTCTTTGTACAGAGGGTCCAAGTATTTCCCGGCAGGCCAGGACACTCCCCCTTGCACCGATTCCTGTGAGTGGCAGTCAGTTCACCCAGGATTTCCTCTGGTAGGCTCTATTACAACTGAGGCTGTGTGTTTCAGTTTAACTGCATCTGTTTAGATCCACTTTACTTAATGCATTCCAGGAACATTCTAGTACTTAAAGACACACTTCTTCATTTCCCAACAGCAACTACAGAGTAAGAACTTACACCATTAACAATGTTGTTTCGGTGCAAACAAAACTGTGCAGAAAGTGTTTAACTACAATGTTTAAAATTTATTTTTCAAAAAATATTGTCATTGCATGTTCAAAATGAAAGCCCCATGTATCATTTCTCATAAAAGAAATCACCGTAAAGGCTTACTGCTGATTTAAATGGAAATTCATATGGGCAAATTGTATTTTCTGTTTCTTTTTTAAGGAAACTGAAATATGTAGAGATCATTCATAGTGTAACCTTTAATAGGTATTCATCACAGATAAAAAAAATCTGAATATTTCCCCACCTGACCTGTCCTGTATGGAAAGTCAGAATAATACCCAGTTGTTGCTGACTGAGAAAAGGTTTTTTACTGATTTAGTTTCATTTTACTCTATTTATGTATCTATAAATGTTTTGGTATGTTTATGATATGAAATAAATCTATTTTATTAAATAGTTTAATCACACATGCACACACACACACACACACACACACACACACACACACACACACACACACACATTTATATTACACTCCCAGAAATCAGTTTGGAACTACTTTGCTTTACAACATTAAATTATTCACTGCATATTTTTAAATAGAAATCGAGTTTTGCGAAGTTGATATAATATGCTGTTTTATATTATTAATAAATATATAAAGAATATTTTTATCCTTTTTTGTGGTAGTTCTAATAAAAAAGGTAATAATCCTGGATAGTGAACTGGTCGCTGGTATCTCAAGACAGGTCATTCTGCACCAGCATAAGGACATTTTCTCCAACTAGACAAGAAAAAATGTTTTTCTCTGATTAGAGAATCTTTGTGCACTGTCTGAACCTTATCTTGTGCTGTACCATAAGAATCATCATGTCTTGTGTAACTGCACAGATGTATTAGAGTTTGAGCTTGTCTTTTAGTACAGTACAAAAATACAATGTGAATGGTAAATATAATTATAGATTGATTCTATAAAGCCAGATGCTTAACATAATGTTTTACATCTTTGTAGAAGCCAACTTTTATAGGAAATAAGTATGTTGTCCCAAGTATAAAATGTAAAAATTGCAGTAGTTTTGGAAAAATAATCAATATATCAGTTGTTAATAGCCATGTTGTAATTAATTTGACATACCATAAGCATGTTAGAAAAAAACCCTTATTACAGAAAATTTATTCTTTCCATCATGCCAATACCTAGCAGTACAAATACAGTTTTATATTGAATTGCTTAAGTGTGTTTATGGCTATAAAAGTATTCTGTTGCATCAGTGTTGTATAAACCTCACTAATGCTCCTGTGGTTAATGGAAGTGAATATAATGTCACGTTTAACTTTTAAATGGAAAACCTTCCTAGGAGACTCTGTAGCAGGAAAGAGGCACCACCTCCTCATCGATGAAGCTTGTGGGTTTGATGTGATGTCCGATTGTCATGTGTCCACAGATATAAAATGTTTACTGTCAGTTTTACTTTAGACTTGCCAGTAAGACTGTAAATGTCCTAGAGGAAACAATTAGATAACAGTAGCCGTTACTGTAAGCATTTATGTAATTTACTGTGCATTAGTTGTTTATTTTCAGTAACATTAATCTTTTTGTCACAGCTACAGAGTCTACTCTTTAAGTCCACTCTCTTAAATAAATAAAACATTCTGACATTTCTATTGCATTTATATATCACTTACTTTGGCTGCTTCGGTCACTGCTGTGCAGGAGAGCTGTAGCTTCGTTGAGGAACCTCTATCACGCATGCAGAGACATGCAGGGACTACACAGACATTAAGCTTAAATTAAGTTCAGATTTAGAAAATCTAGTTAGTTGGTAAGTCATTCAAATAGATAGGGGCATTTCCCAAAGCTTGAACATGGGTATCCAACTGCAGTGGTTTATTCCACTGCATTGTTTATTAATTCACCAAAAATGCTTAAAACTTAATACTGTTTTACTAACCATATGGTTATATCCCAAACATTTAAAGGTGGGGCCTCAGTGTTTTAAGTAGTTTTGTTTTTACAACATAACTAAAGAAGCCCCCAAGCTCATACATCCTACTGAACACATGTGATAAAGTGATGAATAAAGTGATATATTTGCCTACTGTGCTTACACACAAAGGAAGTTGTCTTCAACACTTTACCCGTCCTTGCACTGGAACACACCTATACACACTGTGAAGTAAGCACATGCACCAAAAGCTTTGGGCAGCCTTGTTTACGGGACCTGGGGGGCAATTTGAGTTAGGTGTTTTTCTCAATGGCACTTTAGTCATAGTACTTGGTAGAACTGGAAATCAAACCATGGAGCTTTTGGTCGCAAGTCTATTCCTTCCCCATTTGTGAGGTAGACTCTAAGTTAGACCTTCTCCAGCAATTCAAATGCATATAAGGGTCAAAAAAGGGGGGATTCGAATTACAAATCTGTAAAAATCTGTGTCGATCATATATCTGTGCATTTTGATACAGCTCAAAATACAGTTTAAAATACTATAGTATTAAGTTACAAAAATAAATATTACAACTTCTGCTGTATGCCAAATTCATCATACTATATTCAGTACAAACATTCTAGGTAAATAATCTGTGGTCCTAGTTGCTCCGCACTTGGTTTCTAAAACGCGGCTAAAAGGCTAACGTGCTAATCCTCTCGCGCTCAAGTGAAAGGAAAACACAGACAACGTCAAAGCGTGCGGCTCAGACTGGTTTGAGCCAAAACCGTGGTTTCAGCCTAGATCCAGACTGAACCACCAATCGAAAGGCACTAGCGTGACTGGGAGGGACGTCACCATGACAACGTGGGGGAAGTTAAACAAAACAGAACGAGGCGCTGCTGAGAGTTTAGTTTCCTCACTGAGAATTGCTCCTGATAATCTGCAAAAAATAAATAATTGCAAATAATTTAAAATCAAAATCACTACATTTATTTTAAAATACGTTATGGTTTTAATTTAGTCATAACTATAAGTCAAGTTCCGTTTAATTAACAGGTTTATTTGTCGTTTTAAAGGTTGGGTAATAATTACATCATACTGTAATAAACTACTAAATTAAAATGTAAAGTATATTTTAACAATGACATTAATAATAATAATAACATTACTTTTACTTGGATTGTAAATAAACAGTAGTTTTATAGTTATTATAACGCACTTTAGACCTTGCAGATTACCTTTGATCATGACTCCAAATATAGCATCTATGTAAAATACAATCTTGCTCAGTATATGATCCGATTTGAATGACCAGAAATGAGCCGCCTGTTAACAATTTAAAGGAAGTAACTTAACTGTTATTGTTTTTTTATTATTTGTTTTCCATAAGAACAAATAATAAAATGGATTTATACTGGCTTAAAACAGAAATAGTGATAAACAACATGTTAATAATTTACTAATGTTACTATTAATACTTATTGGTTAATGCTTTACTAATATAAAGGTAACTTGTAAGTAGTGCATTACAGTGCATATGCATGATGCATTTATTGCGGGGGAAATATATTATTTTATTGCTGTGTATGTTTGTATTTATTTTTGTAACTGTGATTTGTTGTAACACATGTAAACAACACAGAACAGCAACTGGAACAGCAGAAAAGAGCTGAAAAGGGCACTGTGCTGACGTAATGGTCTCACACTTTGTACAGAGTGATTTCCCATCAGCGCCCCGCCTACTCCAAGCTGTCAGGGTGGAATTACCTTATATGGTAAATGACGCCATGGGATACCCTGCAGTGGAACGTCACTGATCTGCATCACTACAGAATTAAAAGTTGTTTTTTTGTAGGTTAGCCTCTTGGTTACGTTTACCAATTCGTGTCTTTCACGAAAACTTAAGCAAATTTGCGCGAATTATGGTTGTTTTGTTCACTTCAGACTGTTTGTTTGAGTTTACGCCTGCCGTTGCAGTGCACTCTGTCCCAAAAGTCTCCGCCCAGTCTGACGTGCGTCACTGGTGAGAGCTCGACAGCCTTATAAAAGGGCTCGGTGCCTCAGTTTAGGCAGTTCAGCTTCGGCATCGGATTTAGAAGACGGCTTACGAAGAAGAACCTAACGTCTTTACTGGGACTTATTCAACTTTTTGTCGACAATATTCATCTTCATTTGGGATTTAAAGTTCTCTATTCCTCTCATAAAAAGATGTTTTCCAGCCTCGCCTCGGATTTGACCTACTCTAGCATGGCTTCTCCTCTCGGTGCAGCTCAGGTACGGAATGTTGCTGTTTTGATTAAATTCAATTTTTACACTTAGAGTTGAAGTTTTTAATGGCAATGCTGTGTAAAGTGTTTAGCGTAAAATATATTTTTGTGTTTTAATGTGTTTAAGCGGCGTATATTTCATCTTTAGGTTTTAGAGTAAATGTTTAGACAACTCCGAACGTTCCCAAACTGTGTGCAAACGGCTGCTTAATTTTGACTAAGTATTTTTAAATTTTTGTCTTTCAGGACTTTACTGACTTGGCAGTGTCAAGATCCTCCTTTGTCCCAACAGTCACTGCCATCTCCTCCAGCCCAGACCTTCAGTGGATGGTTCAGTCTGTGGTTTCATCGGTGGCTCCTTCAGAGACCAGAGCTCACCCATACAGAGGGGGCTCTGATACAACATTCTCCAGATCAAGAATGATCAAGATGGCCAACAAAGGTGCAAGCACCGGCTACAGGAGCACTTTTGATGAGGTAAAAATCCCAAATCTGCTTTTGTATGCGCATTTACCAAAATTTACAAACTTTGTTTTACTTTGTTGGATAGTTTGTTAATCTTGTATTTTGTATAATTTCAGCTCCCAGAGGAGGAGGAGAAAAAGCGTATTAGGCGGGAGCGAAACAAGATGGCAGCTGCCAAATGTCGCAACAGAAGACGGGAGCTGACCGACACTTTGCAGTCTGTAAGTATCAAATCCTTTTATTACGTGACTGAGCTTTAATTACATCAAAAACACCTTGTGTTACTTCTGTAACTTCTTAGCAGTCATTCTAATAAAATGATTTTTGTTTTTTCAGGAGACTGACAAGCTTGAAGATGAGAAGTCAGCCCTCCAGAGTGATATTGAAAATCTCCTGAAGGAGAAAGAGCGTCTTGAGTTCATCTTGGCTGCTCACCAGCCAATTTGCAAGATTCCTTTGCAAATTGAACCCTCCTTCCCTGCATCCTGCATTTCTCCAGCGTCTTCTGAGAGTTCAATTGCCACATCAGCAGCTTCCACTTTTGGCGAAGTGTCAACCAACGCAATAACAAGCAATTCCACCTTGAAGATTTCTGACCTCGATCCATCTCTGGAGGCCTCCTTGGACATGCTAAGCAAAGCTGAGCTGGAAACAGCACGCTCAGTTCCTGATATCGACCTCTCCAGCTCATTATATGCTGCTCAAGACTGGGAGCCCCTGTATACCCCTGCTAATATGGATCTTGAGCCTCTGTGCACACCTGTGGTCACCTGCACACCCACCTGCACTTCCTACACGTCTTCCTTCGTCTTCTCCTACCCTGAGAGCGAGACCTTCTCTAGTTGTGGCCAATTGCACCGTCACAACAGCAATGAGCAGTCTTCAGATTCACTTAGCTCACCTACCCTGCTCACTTTGTAATGGTAGACTCAGTTACACAGATCTCATCACTTCAACACTGATCCTAAGGACTATTTAAAGCAGGGCTTTAAGACTGACATCCTCACTAAGCAACTATTTGCTTTGTTTGTTTTACTTATTTACTGAAACTAATTTGTTTCTGACATGTAGCATGATGCAAGTGGTTATTAATTTTCTAGATTTTAATGTTTATTCAGTTTTAAGTTAATAATTATTGGTAGTGTGAATTTTAGCAATAGATTTGTGTGAACTGTACATTGCAATTCATTCAACCATTATCTTGAAATGACAGATGAAGTTTTCTGTGAAAACGTCATTTTAATTTATTGTTTGTTCATTTTTGTACTGAAATGTGAATCTAGTGCAATATTAGCACTAGTTAATAAAGTATTGAATGTATCAAAGCTGGTATGAATATCCATGTTTTTGTACTGTTTGTCTTTTATATATTACTATTTGATATCTTAAGGTCAGTCAGGTTTCATTTATTGCTTTTACTATAATATAGAAACCTCACATCAAACATGACTTGACATCAATTTCATTCTTTGTCTTTACTTTTAATTACTGTAACAAGTAGCATCACGTAAAGTTAACTATCAGCTTTTAAGTAACAATTAGTAGTTATGAGGTAGTAACTAAATATTTCAGAAAAACAGCCTCTACTTAAGTTTAGAGTTTTCATACTATTTTTAAATGTGTCTGGGGAAATTTCTTAGTTCAATTTACAACATACAGCAATGTGTTATCATAGTTTATGCTTTAATTATTGTGCCCAAGGTGTCAAGTTTGTCAGAACTGGGGATTTAAAAATCAACGTTTTGGTGGACATGTGAAAACTTCACCACTGACTCATAACACATCATGCATCTGCATCAGAGTTGACATTTTAACTCCTGTCAAAGGTGCCCAGTATAGTTAAAACTAAAATCTTATCTAATCACATCTTTTATGACCCTCACTTTGAAAACAGGTAATAAAACAGGAACAGAGGAGGGCATTTCCAAATGGTTGCCACAAAGGTTGAGATAACAGACTGTTCAATGCAGCAGGATTCACATCCTGAAATACAAATGAGCAATATTTCAGATTCATGTTGAATAAGCAGGTCTTTGGGAGTTCTGGGTTTGTTTTTTAAAATGTGAGACTAATATCCTGCTTTAGTGTAAAGTAGCTTTGTTTGGTAAAGCAGCATGTAAATGACGCTTCCTTCGACATAACTGGCAGTTACAGTTACAACATGGCCAGTTACTGATGTATTTACTATCCTAAACACGTCACTGATGTTAACTGTTAGAAAAGCAGAGGTTTTTGGAACTTCTCTGACCAATTATGATGGGAAATTTAGCAACATGTCACTGGTATACCTCAGTCAGACTTGGAATTCCTCTTTCACTTTACACAATGCAGAGCTGTTCAAATCCACCTTATGTAAAAGGAAAGGAACCAGCACTTCGCAAAAGATCGTCTGTAAAAACATTTGAAACCAAAAAAATAATTTACCAGAAAGCTGAAAATCAAACAGAGATGTCCCCAACCCATAAAATACAAACAAAAACAATACATCAGTAAGTGAAATGTCATATTAAAATAGTTTATTTTTATGCTTTCGTCTTATTATTATTTTTTAATTCATACTGCTAGGTCAGAAACTGGTTTTAAATGTTTGGCTTTATGTAGCACCATAATGTTGGGGGAAAAAACAGCATCATATTTTTTTTAAACTGTGTTTAACTTCCCATCCTTCTTTGTTCCAGTGACCCAGTTGTGATTCCTCACAGTCAATAGCTATTTTCCTGACAGTTTTTAGTCAATTTAATTTTCCCCCTATTGTTAGTTTTTTGGTATATTATAAATTGGGGTTCTCAAATTTACAGCTTAACTAAAACTACAATAGAAGCAATTGTTGAATAAATCTGTATATATACAAAGCTAATTCTTATATGACATTATTAATTCAGTTTAAACACTGTATTAAAAAAAAATTGGGTATTGGCTTTTGTTTCCCTATATCGATATGTGCATTAATATATTTGTCTGTGTGTCTGCCTTGCATGGGCTGGTGCTCTGCCTATAATGTTTAATTATTTCTTGTATTTTAGTGAGAAGTTGTATTTAAAGACCCCCCAGTAAACTAGTGTAAAAACAGTGCATGAAAGAAACAAGATATATGGCATAATCAGCAGATCAACAGGCTTGCACTGGTTGATTTCCCAGCTCATTATATTACTTTAATTTTCTCTCAAAAATATTTCAACTGATCTATATAATTAGACACTAGATCAAGATGTTTTTTTTGTGTAATTTAAATATGCTTTTAATTTCCCTATCATTCCACATTAAGGTGAATAAGAAGGTAAGCAGTGGTGTATGCTGGGATATGGTATGATAGTGCTGTGATAATGCTCCAGGTTTTATGAGTGTTTGTATAATGGAAGGAAATGAGTGAAGCATAAATGTTGCTCAGCAGTTCATCTGTTGCGTCACTGTTTGGTAACCTTGCACATAAGTACAGCATTTCCTTTGTGGTCTTGTTTCACTTGGTAATCTGATCTTTAGCATTGATGCTTAACTTAAAGGAAGCTCACCAAATTTGGCTACATTTTATGCATTTAATAACAGATACCAGCAATTTTAACCAAACTAAGATCAAACGTTTAGAACTGGATAATAGCCTTGATGTACAGTAATTGTTAAACAGAATGTGATTAGATATTAATATGTTTTCATTATGTATGGTTCCTGTTATAATAACTATTATTAATCTCAGGAGCATTTGTGTAACTTCACTCATAATTATTTCAGTATTAAACTGTGATCACAATTTAATACTGAACCGCATTTCAACATTCTGATCAACATTTGATACTCAACATTTATGATACTAACTAAAATCATAAAAAGTTGGAGACTGGAAGCGCATAAATAATGATGTATTTTTTTTTATTAATCATTTAGATAGTATTGTTTATTATTAGTTTACTAACAGAGTAAAAACAATACATAAACAATAAATATTTTGGATATGATTTGGATACCATGAACTGAATTAACCAAATTAATAATACGATTAAGAAAGAAAAAAGACCAGATGATGACCAACAAGGTAGCAACAATAAAAAGCAAGAGATGAGAGATAATAAAACAAAAAGAATGTAAACAATCACTAAATATTTTTAGAGTAATACTTTAGAAAACTTTAAGTACTCTAAAACGGCTTCCTGGGGACACTTTGAAAATTTTAACAAATTATACAATCCAAAAGCTCAAAGGCTTCATAATTTAACACTGTCAATCCTAATAAAGGATTAAGATGAAGATAATGAATAAATAAATGAATGAATGAATTAACGAACGAACGAACGAACGAATGAATGAATGAATGAATGAATGAATGAATGAATGGCTGGATGGATGGATGGATGGATGAGTGAGTGAGTGAATGAATGAATGAATGAATGAATTAACAAAAGGATTCATGTAAAGGTATCATTTTTCATACCAATCAGAGCAAAGATAAGTTTTAACTTTACTGTTGTATTAATTGTAATTATCTTGTTAACAAAGAGTTTGATTGATTCTGATGTGTCTGTTAAAGTTTGTAATAATTTAGGGCTAGCAGTCTGTTAAAGTGTGAGTAAAAGGTGAGTTGTAGCATTAAAAGCAAAAATGAAACATAGGGAAAGTAGTCAGACAGAAGCAAACATTTGAGCTATTTATGTTATTTTATAACTTGTTTTGTTAAGGAATGTGACTAAGATAATGTAGGAAGCAAAACTGAAACAATATTACATATACAGTGGCAGACGTGAGAGGCAGCAGATGCAGTTCACTGTGACGTAAAACATTCTTCCTCTATTAATACCTCTGGTTGAACCCAGGGGAGATGCAGCAGTGTGGTGGTCAGAAATAGCAGGTGCCTGTTTGGATCATCAGCAGCAGCAGCGGTAAAATTAGTGCCGTGTGACGCCAGCCTACGATATTTTTGCATCTTAGAGGAGGAGAAGCTTACAAATTGTACTTCCAGACATTTTAAAAAAGGAATGAGCATACAGAAACATTGATGAACAGAATTACATAATTTAGCTTTTCTTCATGGAGTAATAGAAAACCTGGTGCTCCACTACTTGTTATCAGGGCATTCTTATTACTGTGTTATTACATGTTGTAGCATTATTTAACTTCGAGGACTATAGATTTTTTATTTTGTGTTAAATTGTTCCTTTTATGCCAAAGACTATTAGACAGTCATGTGGAGTTTCCATGTCCTCCCCATTAAGTGTGGGTTTTTCTCCGGGTATTCCAATTTCCTCCCACAGGTCAAAAACATGGATTTAAAGTAAAATTAATGCTCTAAACTGCCCCATATAGTGTGTGGTTGTTAGTATTTCTGTTAGTGTCCAGCGATAGATTGGTGCCCTGTCCTGGGTGTATCTGCCCAATCCCTGAAATGAACTCCCCTGGATGGGCATGAGGAACCCTCTCGTGACCCTATAATAGAGCATCAAGTGGAACAAAATTAAAGAATAAATGAATATTTTCAACTTTATAAACTATTTTGCAGTTTACTTGACCATGCTGTGCATTATTGCCCAAAACGATATTTACATTTAGGCATTTAGCAGACACATTTATCCAAATGCCCTACAAGTATCCCACTTAATAGTTGGAGTCAGAACACATAGTTACATACAGAATCCCTTGGAGCAAAGGGGATTAAGGGCCATCTACAACCCTTGGATTGTAGGCCAGCATCCAATGACTGAGTAACCCTACCCAAAAACTCAACTGAAGATACCGCATTTGGCTTTTAAACATTAATATTTTACTACCAACAACTCATCATGAATATTTATGGTATAAATAGTTATGATTTATCTCAAATACCTTTACCTTCTAACAAGTTTAAAAACTATAAAATAGAGTGTTTATACAAACAAGTCCCACCAAGTACTATGGCTAAGGTGCCTAACCCCAATTGCTTCCTGGGCGCAGCTTACAAGACATGCCCACCATTCCAGGCACTTGTGCTCAGTGTGTATATGTGTGTGTTTCACTGTACGGATGGGTTAAATGTGGAGGAAAAATATTTTGTACGTAAGCACAGTAGGCAAACTGATCAATTTATCGTTTAATTTGCTGTTTCCTTATCTTTCCTTTAGTTCTTTATCTACAAAGTACTAAATACAAGCGCACGCCTGTATTACGTGTAGATCGTGCAATAACTCGTTACGTATTAAATTCCGCCCAGGACTTTCTAGAAACATCTATTCCGACTGTACACCTCCTGCACTCTGTGTGGCGACATAGTCTATGTAGGACTGCGCAGCGCGCATGCGCATTGCTTCTCTTTTTCTGTAAACGTCGGCTAAAGAGTGGCGCATGCGCAGTGCAGCATAGGGAATAGTAGCTATGGCGCGGCTATGTGTGCTGTTGCTGTTTCCTCTTCTTCTGCACTCCGTGTGCTCAATATCTTTCTTCTTACCCGTCCGAAACAGGAAATGTTTAAAGGAGGAGATTCACAAAGATGTTCTGGTTACTGGCGAGTACGAAATCAGCGAACAGCCTAACACTAAAGTCAATCTGAAGGTGAGCTAATGCTAACTGCATGTCGACGTCAGCTGAAGCAGGCGACCATTAAACATGTTGAACCAGGATTTATTTTGATGAACTTTTATTTGCCCAACTATATTCCTAATTAAGAATACATTTAAATTTACCAACGTGTGTTAAAGGGAGCGTTTTAATAACCTTATTCTTGAAACAACGATACACTCGAAAACAAAAAAAACCTTCATTTAATAATTTAGAGTTCTTGAAGTAAATAGCTTATATTTAAATAGATTCGTTATTTTAAGTAATAAGGTTTCATTATTATGAAGCTGTGTTATGGCCTCACAAGCAGGTGGTCTACATGGCGCTTCCTGGTTGGTTAACGACAAGAAACAGCTGTTCATAATAATGACAGAAAATCAACGATTAAAATGCCTACATATAACATCTACAGTAAAAACAATTCATACACAAATATGGTGGATCTTATTTGAATGCTCTGTATTGAATTAACCAAATAAATAATGTAATTAAGAAGAACAAATCAAATGATGACCAACAATTAAAAACAAAAGTTGAGAGGTAATACTATAATACAACAAAAATGGGCACAATAAATAAATGGTTTTAAGAGTAATGCTTCACAAATGTTTTAAGTCCCAACACTGTCGAACTGCTCCATGTGGACCCTTGATGGATACATTTTAACTCTCTAACACTTTGAAGGGCTCTTTGAATAAATACTGTATGTGTACATAAAAAACAAACTAGTGTGTAGGACAACATGCAACTGTTACAACAGGCAGATATAAGGTTAGCATACAATCCAAAAGCCCAAAGGACTTGCTTCAGAATTTAACACTGTGACAAAAAGGGGCTTTTACAATTAAATTTCTGTTCTGTTTCTTCTTACTTTATTAAACTGAATTGCTTATATTTAAACAGATTCTTTATTTTAGTAGAGTAATATTTTTTTTTAATTATGACCTCACAAACAGGTGGTCTACATGGCGCTTCCTTTTTGTTTAGCAAAAAAGAAACAGCTGTTCATAAAAATGACAGAAAATGTACGCTTTTACAAAAGTTTTATTATAATGTGCTCTTCACCAGGGTCATTTTCATTATAGTTCAAGACTATGAACTCGAAAATGCTAACTTTAAAACATGAAATGTACACTATTGTGACTTTTTTGTATGTAAAGCAGGTCCCATTGAGAATGTGTCTCAGTGGGAAAATCTGTCTGTACATCATTTCTGCATTTCCGACCTTAACCTTGCTGAACAGCATTTGGAATAAATTGGAAAGCTTAATGCAATTTAAATTGCAAGGAAGACCTTTACAGTCATTAATGCTCGTTTTTACAAGTGTGTGTTTTCTATGCTAACATATGTTCTGTTATTTCGTGTTTACATGATTTTGTTTATGCCACATTATTAATTAAAAAATATGTTTATGTAAAAAACATATTTAAAATGTTCTGCATGTATATTTTGTGTATACATTTATTGATCTGGAAAAGAGCTAATACCATGCATTAGTTGCTAGTTCAGTTGTATATATTTTAAAGACTATAAGAAAAATGCAAATCTGTTCTACTATCAGATATTAAATAAAGTTGTTGCATTTTAAATATGATTCAGTTAGCAAATACAGCAGGGTTGTCTGATGTAGGAATTTTTTTTATCAACACAATATTGTAAACCTTATTAAAAGATTGACCTTATTAATAGATGGGGCAACATCCTCTTTCTCCCCTGCCAGAATCAGATGGTATGATTCTTCTTGCCAGCAAACCCACTACTTGTCCCATTGATTCCATCCCTTCTCACCTGCTTTAGGCCATTGCCTCCTCTATCACACCAGCACGTATACACATCAACTCCTCTCTAAGCTCTGCTACTTTTCCTAATTCCCTTAAACAGGCTATAGTTAAACCTCTGCTCAAAAAGCCAATGCTCAACCCAAATCTTTGTCCTTTTTTCCCCTTTTACCATTTTCAGCTACAATACCTGAACATGTAGTAGCTACCCAGGTCTCTACGTTTCTCACACATAATTTCTTTGACCCTAATCAGTCTGGCTTCACTCGACTAAGACTGCACTGCTTTCTGTGGTTGATGCGCTTAAATGAGCCAAAACTAACTCTCAATCCTCTGTCCTAATCCTGCTGGACCTTTCCGCCACTTTTGATACAGTAAATAATCTGATTCTACAGTCCACTCATTTTAATCTAGGGTTCTCTGGTACGAAACTTGAATGATTCATGCGGGCAGGATCTTTCAAGTGTCTTGGGACGGGGATGTTCCTAACCCTCAAGTAGTTACTGGAGTAGCGCAGGGCTCAGTACTCAGACCCCTCCTCTTTTCATTACACGTCATCGCAAGGGCACAGGCATTAAGGCACATGTTTTTTCTTACTATTGCTATGCTGATGACACTCATTCATTTGGATTTTTCCCATGTTGACCCCTTAATCTCAAAACGGATATCGGCCTGCCAATCCAACATGTCTTTTTGAAGGAAGGCCCGTCATCTTAAAATAAATCTGGGTAAAATTCAGTGAACTCAGTTTAATTTAAAAACTGAGTTCATTGTGACCTGATCCTCCAAATTGATGGCGTCACAATCTCTTCAACTGACTCGGTCTGTAATCTTGGTTTTTCAACTGACAATCATCTTAAACTTTCAGATCAGGTCATGAAAACTACCCGTTCCTGCAGATTCATTTTGTATAACAAAAAAAAAATCAGACCTTTCCTAACAGAACAGAGAAAAGTTTTGTTTTGGAGTTTGGACAACATTATTGGCCATTTTTCAACATGATCGCTTGCAAGCAATATGCTAATCAAATTTAGTGTATTTACCCATTTATCTATTTATCTTATTTACCCATCTGTAAATTTCCCCAGAAGACATACAACTTTACACGAAAAGTACTTTTGTTTGCACTGATTGGGAAATGAACCCAGGGCTTTCTTCCTGTATGGCACAACCCTTACCACTGTGAAAGTACCTTTTATTGATTTATATTTCCATGTTTATTTTAGTGGTTTATTGAGAAATTGTTATTACTATAGTCTGACCTTCAAGCTTTTTGGAACATTTAAGCATGACACCAAAAAGCAGGAAGTTCTTGGGTTTGATTGCCATTTGTTTATGACCTGGGCCTTATAAGGACTTTGCATAATATCTCCTTTTCCATGTGTATTTCCTCTTAAAGTCAAAAACTCCTAACTAAGGAATGGACTCGAAGCCATTGTTGTGCTGTGAATAATTTGTGTCATTGTTAATAAATCTGCTATTTTTAGGTTTCATACTAAACGGTTATCTACAGTTTATCAGTATATTTTAACAGTATGTTTTAAGTCAGTGTAAAAGCAGCAGTAATGTGACTGCATGTGCTCACTACTGTGTTTTACAGAATGTAACATTCTAGCTGTTAAATTTGTTCAAACAAATCCTGTCCTAACAACTGTTGGAATAAATTATTCAAATTTAAGTTGAGTCACACCTGAGCAAAGTAGCTTGCAGCTGCTGTATTCACTTACTACTATTGAAATGGTTTTTGTGTTTGTTTAGGTTGTTTTGACATCCGTGTTTATATCCTTTCAAATTAGTTTGTACAGTTTTAGAATTGTGGGATAAACCATTTGCTTAATGTAAACTATCATTGCTTTGGTTTCCAATCAGAGTACAGAGAAGTTTCCAAAGTGTAATTGAAAGGATTGTCATTTATGCAATTGGTATTATACAAGTGTCAGGAAAACAAAATGAACAATAA
>JAOUQT010278449.1:0-16915 GCA_025769995.1 Xyliphius kryptos | reverse complement strand
CCAGTGATGGATTGGCACCCTGTCCTGGGTGTATCTGCCCAGTGCCCGAGATGTTCTCCCCTGGATGGGCATGGGGAACCGCGACCCTCATAAAAGAATAAGCGGAAGATAATGGATGAATGAATAAATGTGTATATGTGATCATCATTTATAAAGGACAATATGCGGCTGGTCATCGTTCTGTTTGGTTTAAAACTATATCAAGCTGGTTATCGCCTTACCTTTGTGTTTTAGAGACTACATTTGGCTGGTCATCGTTCTTGTAATGTTATAGTTTAATACTGTACTATGCTGGTTATTGCCTTAGTTTTTGGTCCTTTGTTTAGTTAATTACTGCCTTATGGGCTGATGAGTTTCTGGTTTGCATTTTAATTTATTCGTTTCCAGACTATTCTCGTTTGTTTTGCTTTATTTGAGATTCCCTAAACCTCTTCTCATTGATAGATTCTTTCATTTCATGTGTAGGTGATGCCTCAATGTATGGTGCCGTTTTTGTTTATCTTTTTTTTTTAACTAATAAATCAGTTTTTTTGAAACCGCTATTTCAAGTGGAAGTGGACGCCGTGACAAATAATTTCCCAATCACTGTGGCTATTTTAACAGCACGAGTACAAGTAGTTTGTTGGTGGGGTGTAAGATTGCAATCTTATACCCCCTTGCACGGAGTATAAGATCGGGTCTTGGTCTTATATAAAAAAAACAGTAAAAAACTAAATAAAACACTTTTGTAAATTATTTAGTACATGAGCTAAATGTTAAAATAAATGTCATTATAGTTATAAAATCTCATTAATTATATATAATGAAATTGTGAATTGGAAGTGTTATGGAAGAGCGCAAAATAAGGCACAACAAAGTCACTAAAAATAGAAAGCTTTAAATAGCCGAGCTTATTTTCATACGTTTGACATCAGAAAAATTGGCACGCTATACCATTCCTACTGTTTCACATTTGCCCTGAGGCATTCTGGGCAAATAGTGCCACTACTAACTATGCATGTTGCACTGCATGAACATGTTCTCTACGAGGTGGTTACACACAATGTTCTTGGCACAGCTAATTTTTCTACTCAATGACTACATAAAACTTTATGTAGTCATAAAACTTAAGACTCATAAGACTCTTTCCTATTGAACAATATTATGGTATTTCCAGATTAATGCATTAAAGAGCACTCTGGTCTATTTAAATCTGTATGCGTGTGACTAGAATCAAGGAGATTAAAAGACTTACGATTGGAGCTGAAGTCATCCACGAGAATGATTTCTTGGATTAAATGAGGGGGACTTCTAATAAGTACGCTGCAGCACAAAGAGAAAGAGGCAGTTTACATCAAAACTCAATTTATGTTTTAAGCAATTGTGAGATTTTGATCATAAACTAATTACTGTATTATTAGATTACACCTCTAATAATACTGTAAAATCCAACATTTAACACTTTAAAAAATGTATTTTATACCAGTACTAATCGTACCTGTATTTAGCATTATGTCTGCCTTCTATAGGAATATTTATATCAGATATGAAGACATCAGTAATTATTTAAAACTTTTTTACAAATATTAATAGACCAAAATGATAGAAGTTGAAGCCCCATCAAACAATTTTATCTACATAATTGAACACAAATTCCATATTATCAGGTTCACCTGCTGTGTATACTATATAATGATTAAATTATTTACTACTTATCTCGTCTCAATGTATTATCTTGACCATTTAATCCTGTACTATGGTCTCGAACAGGATAAGAATTATACAATGACAATTGGAGGGATCGAGTTAGTTTTTTTAGGGCGTAAGGGGAAACCAGTCAGCACAGCTGTTTTAACCCCATTAAAAAAATTTTTTTTTTTTTTTTAAATCTTCTAAGCAGTGGCGACTGTCAGGGCCTTTAACGCCTAAAAATATCTAAATCAATTTTAAAACTGTTTAGCACGTTCATGATGAATGAATGAATATCAAACTGAGGGTTTTCACAGCTAGAACCTATATCGGCGGGTCAATGCTCCTAGCACTGGGAATACAGACACCTTGTTGAGGTAAAATGCTAATAGTATATTCAGTAAAGGCAGGCATCATTTTATCCCATGCACAATTTGTCCTTATTTGACTATTACCTTTTAATAGTGCGGATCAGTGTGGAACGAGCTTCATTGTGAAAGGTGATGATAATGCTAGTTGAAGGCAAGTCAGCATCAAAGGTCACCGAAGCACACCTGAAATTATAGAGTACATTAACCCAAATATATTTATAAGGTCTGCAATTATTAACAATAAGTCTGGCTCACTTATTCGTCTTCTGTTTTACTTCTCATTTATTACAGTGTTATTGATTGCCAATGGCATCTCATTAAACTTCCCTAATGAAACTATAAAGCTTTTATAATTGTCTTCGACAAATTCGTTTTTTTCTCATTGCTAATACCATTGGAGTTCTTGTTTTATGTTTTAATATAAGACCATATTTTATTAAGAAATTTTATTTACAAACCTCCACTTCCTTTAGCTGTGAATTAGAATCAGAAGTTCAACACAATCAGAGACAATTTGAGCTTAAAGACAACAATTTTTAGATAACTAGGAATAAAATACTATAAAGAAATCTTTCAAGTCTGTTTCAAAGGAATTAATAAATGACGCTTGGTGAAACTTGTAATCCAATTAAAATATATTTTCACAATGCACCACATCACAGACAAAGCAAACCCAATTAAAGAAATGAAGGAAAATATCATAGTAGGACAATTATTTACACTGCAGTGAATTCAACCAGAAAAAGCATTTAAAACAAATGTAAGTCACTTGTAAAGCGTTAGGTGACAATAAACTGGCTCAAATTTCCTGACTGTTAATATATATTAATACTGAAAAGACTATTTCGTATAAATCCACTTTGCTTTTCACTGCTGGCCTGTTTTCTTGTTTATTTCTGAAACTAAACCTGACCCAGATTTGTCTATGAAGGTGATTACTGATGACACTCCTGAAATCATAAACACCATAAATATTAATTATTTTAATTGGGAATCATTGATAACATTGATATTGAGGTTTGAATGTAAGAATATTTGCATTATTATGATACTAAAATTAAATTTTAAAATGAGATTAACAGACATTTGTGGATTGTCTTATTATCCTCCATTAGTCAGTACTTGGAACCTCTCCTTCCCAGAATCAGATTTGCAAGATGAGACTGACAGTACCAGTCAAAAGTTTGGACACATTACCTTCTTGCTCCATTGGCTACTTTCTCCACTTATCATATAAATGGATTTGGTAGTTTTACTGTTTTCTTGTTTTTGTAAGTCCCTTTTCGGTTCTCTGTTCTTTACTGGTCAGGACCATCACAGAACAATTACAATTTGGGTGGTGCGGAGAGGGGGGGGTTAGGGCAGCAGTGCTGCTGTAGTTTCATTTAAACACCTCAGTGACTGCTGGGAAACTAATAATGCACCAACCAAATAATACTTGCTCTGTGGTATCAGATGGATGTACCACGATAAAGTCCATCTTTGCAGTAAGTGGAGTTTACAGGTGATAAAGCCTTTTCAGCGCGGACTGCACAGTATCTGTCATATCAGCAGGCAGTATGAGTGAATATTCTCAAAATATATTGGAAGAGGTGATTGCTATGTCAGTATAACTTCGGTCTTCGTAGTTAGAAGTGCGCCAGTTTTATGTCAGATTTGCTTTTTGCTTGTTATTTAAATACCAACAAGCATTAAGAGTTATGTGCAGCATTAATAAAAAAAGTTACCTTGGTTAAATAACATTTAAAAATGGCTACATTTGACACAAATTGCAGTAGCCACTTTCAGACACATCTGCTCATTTCATGTCCAAACTGTTAGTCCCATCTTTATGTTTGGTAGAACTGATTAAATGGACTTTAAGGGAAGCAAAAAGGAGGTGTGTCCAAACTTTTGACTGGTACTGTATGTATCTTTGCGAATTAATAAGTTCTTTTAAAATAAAATGGTTTAATTTTTGCCAGTCTAAACGGAGACTGTCCTACACTGGCTGTCCTACACTGTTGATGCTGCCCGGTCACTCAAGGAGGATGAGTTACTGAGCCTGAGTGTGTACCCAGCGATGGATTGGCACCCTGTCCTGGGTGTATCTTCCCAGCGCCCGAGACATCCCCCCCGTGACCCTCATAAAGGAATAAGCGGAAGATAATGAATGAATGAATGGTGAAGTCAATCAGATTAATCAGATTCAGTTTCAGTTTAAAACATGAAGCAACATTATAACTTAAAGTAAAACGAAATCATAAATACTGATGAAAAATTGGCCAGAAAATACCAGAAATATGAATAACAAACTCAGAAACACATTTAAAGCAAAAATAAAAACTGTTAAAAATATGGCGAAGAGCACGCAATGAAAATTCACATATAACAGTGGTGGTGATGAAAAGCTGTTAGTTACTCTGGTAAAATAGAGCATTTAGTGCGTGCGGTCAGTAGCGAGGTCATCTGTGCTGATTGATAGTCACTGTCATCGTGTTACAGCTAAATTGTTTTTATAGCTGAATTATAATTTGTTCCATTTCAGAGACTTGTCACAGGTTTGTTTTGACAGCTTCTTGTAATTACATGTATATTCAGGTATGTACCTTCCTACGTTCAGCTGTATTCAAATTGAGATTATGTAATGTTTTAATTTCAAATACACTAACTCAGTTCAACTTATTATACAGTTTTCATAAAAAACAGGTAGAAGTAGCACAGCATTAGAGGATTAAATGAGAGTACTATATATGTTTTTTCTACCTTTTTCTCCCAAGATGAAATTCATTGCAGATGAAAACAGAAAATTACCATAAAAGCAAAAGGTGAAATAGAAGCAAAATCTATTTGTACCTTATTGGTAAAATGTCAGAGTAATATTTTAAGACCTAACCTTTGGTTTTGCAAATACAAATAACAATGAATTTTAATAAAAGATCTGTTGCAAAAGGACACTGCGTATGTGTGTTACCTGTAGTGTCTTGTGTCCCTGATGGCTCTTTCACTGCCCAGTTTATCACTCTCCTGCAGATTGAAAGCGTGCTCTCTGTATGGATCCTCTCCCGCTTTCAGTTGTTTTACTGATAAATAGGCTTTCTCATCAAAACTGCCTAATAGGTTAGTCTGCTGGTCAGCCCGTGGAGCATTGGTCACCTGAAAGCAAGACAAGCAAGACAGATATGGGTAGAAAAACCTTGAACCAATAGACAAAACACTTTTTATGTAATTATTTAAATCAGGGGTTCTCAACTGATCTCAACCCCGGACCCCTATTTTCACATGCTCATTAAGTCGCGACCAACTTTTCAACTTTTTAAATCATACAAACCAAACAAATTGACTTTTAAAAAATGGCAATCAAAAACATACCTAAAAACATATCTAAACATACATATGCATACAAAATGGATTAGCATTTCGCCTCTCAGCACTGGGGATTCCCGGTTCGAGTTTCCATGTTCTCGTGTCCACGTGGGTTTCCTCCAGGTTCTCCAGTTTCCTCCCACAGTCCAAAAACATGGATTCAATGTTTATTAAATGCTCTTAATTGCCCTGTCTAGTATGGATGTGTGAGTGTGCCCAGCAATAGGCTGGTGCCCTGCCCAGCCTCGTAGAGGGTTAAGCGGAGGATAATCCATTAATAAATGCATGCAAAGGGGATCTAAGAGCATTTTTTTACAGAAACTGAGAATCCATGTTTTAAGTACACCGAGTTATATTTGCATTTAGCCATCTTGCCAACACAAACAAATCTTGAACTGGCAAACAAGTAGTGGTTATCATGGCAATAAGAATGCTGGGTGTGTTTGATGCGTGCCTCTCTCTGTCTTTTACGGAAAAAGATGAGAAAAAAGTCAGATGAGCACTATACACAATCCAGTTTAGAATCACTTATTTAGATTTTTTTTAATTTAATTTTTAAAAATTGATGGCAAAGCTAGTTCCTCCACATTAAACCTGCCCATTCCTTTATAAACTGCAGCACAATCATGCTGGACCAGAAAAAGGCCTTCCTCAAACCAAGTTGAAAGCATACAAATGTCTAAAATGCAGAGCTAGGTACGTGATTTATACACATTTAATGATTAATGATTTGTCTCACTACCTTTATCCATATAGTCTACCAAATTTGGAGGAGTGGGTAAAAAACTCATACAAAATGTTTTTGCTCCTTAAGGTGGTTCTACAAGCTGTAGAGTAAAGTGGTATTCTTCATTATGTTTTTCATGTAAGGCCTGGCTTCTTTTTTATTAAATGAATAAGGTTTTTTTTTAGCTATATAATTGTATGTCACTAATTTAAAGACATCATAAAGACCAGAGTTTATTGAGTCCTAATAAACAAAACCATAGTCTTCAATAATTGCTTTAATTTTTCCCCATGACTGCATGTGGTCTATATGTTTAAACAGAAGTTTTGAAACCTTTGACGAATCAAAAGAAAGAAAAAAAAAAAAAACAAAAACATAAATCTTATTAATATTCCTACAATTTCTTGTAGACAACAATAACATTAAATTGAAAGATGGAGCAGACTTTAGTATAAGTCTCCTGCTGCTTAAATAGGTCTGCTGAGATAAAGACATCAGTAATCTCACACGTCTCCTCATGAGTTTTATTAAAGATCTTAAAAAAATCTCACATTGTGCTCTGATTTGCCAAAATAATTAACTCAGTTACTAAAGACAGAAGTTTTGATATTACTGCAACCATTTCTCATCCAAAGACTTACTGTGCTGTGAAGTGCATACACTTGCAAGTGTGTGTATTGGTAAAAGAATTTGCACACCCATCCGAATGATCAAAATCAGGTGTTTTAATCAGTTCCATGGCCACAGACTGTTTTTACAAACATTTGTGAAAGGATGCCACCAGTGCAACAAATCCAGACGTGAGATTTCCTCCCTCCTAAATATTCCAGTCAACTCTCAGCTTAGGGTCAGCGGATGCTGACGAACGTAATGCAAGGAACTTTCATTAAGAACTTTCTGCAGTCAATCACTACAGAACTCTAAACTTCATATGACCTTTAGATTAGCTCAAGAAAAGTGCGCAGAGAGCTTCATGGAATGGGTTTCCAGGGTCGAGCAGCTACATCCAAGCCATACATCACCAAGTGCAATGCAAAGCGTCGGATGCATTGGTGTAAAGCACGCCGCCACTGGACTCTAGAGCAGCAGAGACGCATTCTCTGGAGTGATGAATCATGCGCCTCCATCTGGCAATCTGATGGACGGGTCTGGGATCGGAGGTTGCCAGAAGAATGGTTCTAGTGTAACCACATTGTGCCAAGTTTAAAGTTTGTTGGAGGGGGTTATGGTGTGGGGTTAATTTTTAAAAGCTGAGCTTGGCCTTTTAGGAATGCTGAAAGGAACGCTTCAAGCATACCAAGACATTTTGGACAAGTCTATGCTCCCAACTTTGTGAGACCAGTTTGGAGTTGGCCCCTTCCTCTTTCAACATGACTGTACACCAAGCAAGGTTCATAAAGACATGGATGACAAGAGTCTAGTGTGGATGAACTTGACTCGCTTGCACAGACCTTAACCATGTGAATATCATCTTTGGAATGAATTAGAGCGGAGACTGAGAGCCAGGCCTTCTCATTCAACATCAGTGTGTGACCTCACAAATGCGCTATTGGAAGAATGGCCAAAAATTCCCATGAACACACTCCTAAACCTTGTGGACAGCCTTCACGGAAAGGTTGAAGCTATTTAACCCTATGGATTAGGAATGGGATGCCACTTAAACTGATTTATAAGTCAAGGCAGGTGAGCGAATACTTTAGGCAATATAATGTAATTACATTTATTCACACTGATATCATGTAACACATAAATTTGTATTTCATTTGTACAAACCAGCGATTCTACAGTAATGTCTCATCTCGTCTCATACTATATTTTCTATGCAATTTTAAAAGAAACATCTGTGACAAAGTTGATCTCTAAATAATACATATGTGAGATCACAATTAAGACATCAAAGATCAACACGGAAGCAATAACATTTTCCTCTGGGAATATATATAGGTATTTTTTAATAAACAGGACAATTTCTAGTATTTTTAACAGGCTTATAAGCACAAAGTCTCATAAACATAATATAATGTACATGAAGGATCTAGGACTTATAAAAATCTGAATTCTTCCCTTAAGATCTCACATTGCATCTTCTGTACTTGCCAAGCCCAACGAGTAACAACACTAAAATCTGTAATGGGTCCAAAGGGAGGCTGCTTAAAACACTTAATGGAAGGGTGCCAAAAATCTAACATGCGGTTTTGTTTCTTACATACTTAGTGTGAGATTCAGCAAATTAACCATAAAGATGCCTTATTTATATCCATTGTTATTAATAGATCTTTTTGAATACTGTATGTACTTTGGTTTACTGAAATACCGTTCAAAAGACTAAATCATGTCAGTATGAACTCAAATGGCCCATTAATAACACTGGAATTGCCCTAAGGGTGCTTGATGTACTCTGAAAGGCATGAGACACAATGCAAGCCTGTTGGTATGAGCGTCAGGAATCTGCACTATGTTCACTGAGATGAGCGGCTCGGTAAATGAAACTTGGGCCAGGAAATATTGAAGAGTCAGAAATAAATAATGTGCAAGCAGATGAAAAGATTTAAACATGGCAAGAAAAAGCCGATGCATATGAGGAACGGATTTGGCAGCGACTGATGAGGAGAGATGGATGGCATGGCGTTTTTCAGCTCGGTTATTAACGAGTTGCTGGAAACTGTCTAGCTCTCATGCCGTTTTTCCAAATCTATGATCTCACTTTCCATCCCAGAATAGAAAAGATGCAGAAGGTTTGTGCTTCCTCTCCATTATACATGGACCAACATTTACCGAGATGTGGACATGTCCGTAAAGCTGATCAGTCAATCACAGGAATATAGACTGTCTGCTCAGCCTTCTGCTCTTCTTCTCCGACCTTAATATAGTCGTCTTAAAATACTAAGCGCAATTGGGCTATCTTAATATTTAAGATTCTGTTAAATAAGGCAAGTGTGATAGTGGTCTACAGACTTTTCCCATCATTCTTTGTAATACCAATGCAAATGTGTTTTTGTAGCACGTTCCAAAATAGACATAATGAGATGCTTCTGCCTAAAGCCTTGCAGAGTAGCGAAAGCAGTGAAAAATAATTAATGCACAATGAGTATTGTGAGTGCTCATGCACTTTTGAGTTCATCTGTATTCAGTCAGGTAAGGAACACCTGTTTCGAGTCGGTGGGTGGAAGATTTTTACCATCAAGCTGCTAGAAATGACAGCACACCTACACAAGCCGAGCCACTCTTTCAGCAAGAAGTAGAATACATCAGACAGACTATCAAGTTTTTGAATGACAGGTGCCATGAAGAAGGGATGGAAGGTTAAGGATCTGAATATAATATCTGTCACATATCATATACTGTATCTTTAGTTTTCTCTTCCTTTGTTTAAGGATTTAAAGGCTGGGAAAAATGTATGCTCCTTTTTGTTAATAGGAGTTCAAAAAAATTAACATTTAGCTTAATTTAGCTTTTTTCACTACTAAATCAATGAAAAAGTATGAATATATTTGGGTTTTGGATTTCAAATACATCTTTTTAAAGCTCATCCCATCTCATTATCTTCTACTTAAACCTATACTAGGGACAAAAGTCACGGGAGCGTTCCACATGATCATCCAAGGAGAAAGTTTCGGATGCTGGGCATCCAGGACAGTGTGACACTCCATCATACAAATACTAATAGAGGCAAATTAGAGCAGCTAATTCATCCATGTTTTTGGACTGTAGGAGGAAACGGTAAAGCCAACAACTGTGAGTTTAATGTAGAATGTAGGGGGCGGCGCGGTGGCTTTGTGGTTAGCACGTTCGCCTCTCAGCGTTGGGGATTCCCGAATCGAATTCCAATCTGGGTGGAGTTTCCATGTTCTCCCTGTGTCTGTGTGGGTTTCCTCCGGGTTCTCCGGTTTCCTCCCACATCCCAAAAACTTGGATTCAAGTTAAATTGAATGCTCTAAATTGCCCTGTAAAGTGTGTGTATGTGTGTGTGACTGTGAGAGTGATTGTGTACCCAGTGATGGATTGGCGCCCTGTGCTGGGTGTATCAGCCCGGCGCCCGATACGTTCTCCCCTGGATGGGCATGGGCAACCCCCCCCCCTTCCCCACGACCCTCATAAAGGAATAAGTGGAAGATAATGAATGAACAAAAAGAATGAACCTGAATTCTCCAGTTTCCTCCGACAGTCCAAAAACATGGATTCAAGGTAATTAGTGCCTTATAGTGTGTATTTGTGTGTGTATGGCTGTGTAAGTGAGCGTGTGCCTAGCGATAGGTTGGTCCTGGGGGTATCTGCCCAGTGCCCAAGACGTTTTTCCCTGGATGGGCATGAGAAACACCCCACAATCCCTGTCAAGGATTAAGCGGAAGGTAATAAATAAATGAACAAATGAAAAGAATGAACTTAAAATTCTTCAAATTAGACTTTTTTATAAAAAAAAATTATGATGCCAATTGGACAAAATTCATTCATTTATTATCTTCTGCTTAATTCGCGGGGTGGTTTCCCATGCCCATCCAGGGGGCACGTCTCCGGCGCTGGGCAGATACACCTGGGACAGGGCACCAATCTATTCCTGGGCACACTCCCTCACATAGCCACACACACAAACACACACTATATTTTAAAGGCCATTTTTTTGTTTTGACGTTAAAAAAAGTAACATTGCTTTAAATTTTCAAGAGTCATTTATAGAATAATGCCGCTAAGACATCAGGTCATTTTTACCCACTAAGCCAGAAATTTTTGACAAAAACCTGTACACAACATTTGGTTCCCACTGTATAATGGATCTTCCAATCAGTTTTTGAATATAGATAAGTGTCAATGTTGCCTAAAAATGTTTCGTTAATGTTGTGTTCATACCAAATAACATCTGCTCCGTTACAAAGACCTAAGTAATAAAAACATGTGCAGTTAAATTATTAGCACATTGCAAATATTATTACAGCTTTTGGGCAGGAAAATGCTTTATTCTATTTCATGTGTTGAAGGTGTGAAATCTTTATCCCATCTGTTTCATGTGTTTTCATATTTGCTCCGTGTTTTTCTTCGTAAATCCTTCAGGTTTATTGGGCTTTTTTCCCATTTGTGCACATGTCTCTCTTTTTCATTCCTGTAGGAAGACACATCTAAACCAGATGAGCCAGTTAAAACCCCTAAAGAGGACGAGTCTCTAAACATCCAGAACTCATTGACTCCCAAACATGAGAACAATGTGACCAGTGGGGAAGACAACACAGAGGAGGTAAACTCTCTGAAGAACAATATGATGTAGTCACAGCCTCCAGCCACAGTCACTGTAATGGAAACTAAGCACATGGTCCCTTGTTCTTTTTCAATTACTATTCGCTATCCAAAATAATCGGAGATAAATATTGTCAAGAGAATATAATTTGGACTACAGCACATTCTAAGTTCTCTCACTATAAACCATTTTTTGTTTGTTTCCACAGTGTGTAATATGTGGCCAAAAGTATGCGTACACATACAATATGAGCATTAATATGTCATATCTTTAACAGTCACGGTTCTGAACATGGTTCCCACAAAATTTTGGAATATTTACTGTATGTGGACTTGGCCCATTAGATCAGAAGGCAGCATGGTGACGCAGTCCTCTGTTAAGTTTGAATGTTTTTCTCGTGTGTGTGTGTGTGTGTGTGTGTGTGTGTGTGTGTTTCCTCCCACAGTCCGAAAAAATGCTAATTTAAGTAAATGTTTGTCTGTATACTCTTAAGACAGACTGGTGACCAGTCAAGGGTATTACTTGACTTTTGGTATTTTGAATGCGGGGATGTTCCAGCTTTCCTCATAATCCTGATAAGAATAAGAAGCTTAGAAAACAAACTAATGGCGTAACAAAACTAAAGAAAGCTAGTTTAAAATGAATTCATCCAGTACTTGATGCCTATTGATACAGATTGGGATTTAGTGCACATGGATAAAAGGGATTTGTGTTAAGCCAGTGTCTTAAATCAATGTCTTATTTGTGATTTTGGCATTTAGAGGAAGCCAGTTAAAGAAACTGGGCTTTATGTCTAGATATGAAGCGGTATTCAGATGGTTGGTTCGTGTAAGATCTCATTAAAAAGACCAGGCTAAAAATGAGCTGCAGTCCATGCTAGACATCAAAAAAGAATGAGCAGGTATATAAGTAAAACCCTACACTTCTAATATTACAGAGGCAGAATTTCTACACTAGCAAAATTAAAAACAAAAAAATCCGTTTCTTGCCTGTAAGTTTGCCAAGGTTTTGAGCTTGATTCAGGAGATCCCCAGAGAAATGGCAAATAATAATCAATTACTGTAAAGTTTATTCGGCAACATTTAATACACCATGCTAAAGTCAGATCCCTTATTTTACTGGCTGTGTGAACATGCCAATTCTAATCTTTTCAGATCATATTTGATGCACTGTGACCTTAAATCTGGCTTTATGTATCAGATATGTTAACATGTTACTTAAACGAGAACAATCAGAAATGTTTGTTGTGCCAGTGTACATGAAATCTTAAAATCCAGCACCACCAGAACAATAACAGCCCAAACACACACCTTGTTGTGGAAAGTTCCATCTGTCTTTATCTCTTGCAGTTGGCTGATTAGATGTGATACTTGTGCTTTCTTGGCTGCTTTAGCCATGAACACGCCATTTCTTAAGTCATGTAGTTTCCGAGGACAGGTGCTTTCACAGTAAAGACATACAAACAGATACAGGTCACTTTCTAATATAAATGTGCTCCGTATATGATTTGATCAGAAAATCTTGAACTATGAAAGAAGACCTATGTGGAATCACCGCTATTCCAGCCTTCAGCAGCAGGTTGGGAGAGATGATTTCTCAAACCCAAAATGTGACCGTTCATTGTGAGCTGATTGGTGGAACTGCAGACAAAAGCATGCTTTTAATTTTGGAGGCCGGCAAACACGCTGCTATTCAGGTCGCTGTTGGTCAGTGTTTGGAGCAGGTTCATTACTGGCTCACAACTTCAGAGCTGCTGCTGTGGCTAAGAGGCTTTCTTTTTTTGTCATTCTCTAATTTTTACTTTTTCATCTGCTCACAAACAATTAACACAGAAAAGTCACAGATGAGAGCAGCACGTGATTGTAGTGTTCTCTTATTTAGAAATCTGCGCTTGATCGCTTGTCCGCTGTCACATGAAGACTTGTAATGTGAACATACTCACTGGCTCTTGTATAGTAAAACATACATGTACACAAGCTTTCTTACCTGTTGTACGCCTGGGTGGCGAGTATTTTTACAGACACTTTTCATTGAAGTCATTTACTAATTTGCTTATTTGGCAAAGATAACTTTCTTCAATTCCGTCGTCGGGAAGCAAAGTGGTTCTGTGGGATCGAGCACATTTAGTCAGATGTCCTCTTTGCTGTTGATGTACAACTCGTAGCATGCCTTACAGCATTAGCTTCACACTGCTGTTTTAGCTGCTCTTGTGATATTTCAACTGTACCTGACCAGCTTCAGCATGTGCTTTTATTGTTGCAATCTCTTCAGCCGTTAGTGGAAGCTTTCGTTGAGGAGACACAATACCCTGGCTGTGTAGGGACTGCTGTCAAGCATCAGATACAGTTAGGAATCTTGAAGTAGCGATTGTGGCACTGGCCAATGTGTGTCGCCTGTTCAGGGTGTGGCTGGGGAGGGGTAGAGAGGTGGAGATGCCCTGTGTCTTTCCCTCTACTCTACACGCATACCAATCAATATCGAGATAACACACGCCAAGCACCCCACTTCATCCCCTCTACTATATCAATGTATATGTGTGTGTGTGTGTGTTGTTTATGTAAACTAATACAGATAGGCCTACCATGGTATTGTAAAAGTTGTCAACATAATTTTGGCCATATATTACTTTGACCTATAATTTCGTATCCACTCTTAAGCGAGGCATTATTAAAAAAAAAAAAACCATTAAAACAATGAATTGTTATATATGAATCTTTTGTCTACACAGACGTCAGTTAGCCAATCTAATGTATGCTGCACATTTTTAACCTCCTAAGACCCGAACTCTTGGCATAACATGCGTTTTTGTCCACGCATGTGGACGCCAGGTCCTAGGAGGTTAAGCACTAAAATTTCATTGTTGTTTTACAGTCTAATATATATATATATATTCATTTATTAGACAGTACAAAAGAAAATAAGGATGATTGGGTATGTGTGGCATGTACCCATCATCTGTCTAAATATTCAATAAGTACAGAATTGCAGTTAGCTCACAAGCACATGCAGTCAAGTCGTACAAACTGAAATAATCTGTTCTGAAGATTAATAGAAATAAGGAAGGAATCCTTCAAATTCCACAAACTGCACTGACCCTACATTCCCACAATCTCATTCAGAAACAGGATTGATCTGTTCAGCACCTGATCTTGCACACAATACTATTGCTGTCCCTTTCCTCTCTGCTTGCTTGCTGCCTTTATCTCGCTACTCTGCGTTACGTCATGCTAAAGCACAAAACACTACCCATGCTTCAGCCTTTCAATTTATGACTTTGGCCTTTGCTGCTGAGTCCCCTGTCTCCTCCTTTTGCTTTTCCTGTCTTTGGAGTCAGCATGCATTGGTGTTCTCCTTTACAAATAAAAAGTGCAACTAATATCAATTGAATATGTAATGATGTATATATTTAGTAGTATACCAGGTTCCTATGTTTTCTAAGTCTAAGTAGATATGCATACGAATTTAAATGTAGTATTCTTAATATTGCGTATAATGGAGTATTGTTGTCCTTTTTTCATTGATGTTTTTTCTAATCCTTTTCATGTACTTGAAAATTTGTTATTCTATGTTTTTAAATACGTTTTATGGAACGTGATCAAATCAGTTTGCTGTAATAAACCGATTTCAAAGTAAGTAGCTGGTCCCAGTGTATTCCTGTACTCCACCCACTCCTGCGCTCTTGCTTTATGTCAGTCTCGCACCACTTTTCCTCTCTCATATAATGTCTCTTGGGTCTTGTGCATGGCTTCAAAATAGCTGAGCTCCTTCTAATCATTTTCTATTTGTTATTTGTTTTGTTTTAAATGAAGGTAAAATGCCACAAAAGCAAACTCTTCTTTTTTATATTCACAAAACAATTGCATACCTCATTCACAAAAGATAACCTCAAATTTATTCAAATTTACTCATTCTGTCATATGGCTTTACTACTAATGTTGGCTTTTAGACCAGAACAGGGTGCTATTCCAGCTGTGGTACCAGCTTTGTGATCAATATGCTTTAGGTGGAAACTTTTTATTTGAATTAAAGCATCTGAATGGCTAAATACCAAAAGAATACACTCACCAGCCATCTTAGAAGGTTCTTCTCTGTTTTTCTACACTCATTGTCTACTTTGTGATGTCCTCTTAGCATTTAGAGCTCTTTGTAGTTGTTCAATTACAGATAGAGAATTTTTCTTCTTTACTCTGTTCCAGGTGTTGGGTTTTTTGGTTTGGCCAGGATTCTCAGCACTGCAGTGACAATTAGTGCTGGTGCTGCTGGAGTTTTTACTCTGCACTGTGCATTCTGTTACTTTAATCATGCCTTTTAGACTTTGTGCAGCTCCCGGTTTAGTAGTTAGCATGTTCGTCTCTCAGCGCTGGGGATTCCCGGTTTGAATCCCAGTCTGGGTGGAGTTTTCATGTTCTCCCCGTGTCCGCATGGGTTTCCTCCCACAGTCCGAAAACATGGATTCAAGGTTAATTGACTGCTCTAAATTGTCCCTACAGTCTGTGTGTGTGAGGGAGTGTGCCCAGCGACAGATTGGTGCCCTGTCCTGGATGCATCTGCCCAGTGCCCGAGGCATTCTCCCCTGGATGGGCATGGGACCTCCCCCGTGACCCTCGTAAAAGATTAAGCGGAAGATAATGAATGAATATTGTATCTGACTCACTAATCTCACTGCAATGCCTGGAATCATCCATTATCTAACAGTATGTAGTCTGTAGGGGTCTTACTAGGCGCTATATGGTAAGTGAAACTGTTAAAATAGACAATAAAACAACTAAAAACTTTGGTCGTTAAAGCTGCGAAATCTGTAAAGCTGCTTTGTGACAATGTACTTTTGTAAAAAGTGTTATATAAATAAATTAACTCGATAAGGGTAATAAGAGATAAGAAGATGTACTTAATAAAGTGACTGATGAGTGTTTATACAGAACGGCCACAACATTAAAATCACTGACTGTTGAAGGAAATGACACTGACTTGTTTAAATGGCACTCAGCAAGTGGAATACATTATACAGCAAGTAAAGCTGCTGTGTTGAAAATGTGGTTTTGTTCTACCAGCAGTGGGCCAATCAGACAACGGGTTCACCGGTGCCCTTACACTCATTGCCTTGTAAAATGCAGACTTGACCCAAATGACTTGATCCCACAGCAGAGAACATACCGTGCACCACAGCTTGCTGCATAAAAGGCTGCGGGCAGTTCAGTGAGTGTCAGTACTGACCTGTTGTCCACCACGGAATGTGAACACATTAGGAATGTGACAATCAGAATTAGACAGTGGAAGGACATGGCCTGGTCTGATAAATCATGATTTCTATTAAATCATTTGGATGGCTGGATAACGGTGCATCGTTTCACTTTAGCAGGAGAGCAACCAGGGGACAAGCAACAGAGTCCAAGTACAGTACTGACAGAACGTTTCTGATACGTAATGATACATAGCATTTGATAGACTTGGCAGTTATTCTGTTTTAGCTGAATTAAGCAGTGATGACAAATGACTTAAAGATGATGATATCTTCATTCATTTATTCATTATCTTCCGCTCATTCCTTTATGCGGGTGGGGGGGGGGGGGGGTTTGT